>OX401408.1:1051399-1308899 GCA_947846245.1 Cerastoderma edule
AGCATTGCAATACTGTCGCTGAAGTGCCCACATGATTTAGCCAAGCTTTCAAGGAACAAGTAATCGTAACTACTCGGGTATTTCCGTGACCTGAGATATACATCTCGTATATAAAGGGTTACACATTTTGTGTTATGTTGTCTTAGTAACACGTTTACTGTAAGAATTTACGTTGAGAAGTCCAATGTTTATGGAAGTGTTGAACAACATTTTAAATCATTATTTTTTATCGGTAAGTCATGCATTACAATAGAAGTATATACCTCGTAAGCAGTTCATGAATCTTTGTTTCATATTTTCTCAATCGTATCTTCTCGGTAATCACCGGCTTGTGTCGGTGATTGCCGAGTAGATACGATTGCTAACGGACATGCCCTATGTCAATTTGAACACATCGGGTTTATCCAATAAGAAAACACCTCTGAAATAATAGGGATGACGCCATATTGTTTCCCGCGAGAATGACGTCACCTTGTTTCGTTTCTAAAAATAGATCTTAAATGTAAAATCAAAAAAGTCGTTAAAATTGATTGAGGACACAAGTATACATGTCACAACAACAAGTTCGCCATTTGGTATGAGTTGCTGATCAAAAGTGATGAAAAAGGATGTCCAACACTTCCATACACATTGAACTACTTAACGTGCACGCTTAGAAAATGTGTTAATTGGCGGATGCCGATTTACCCGAAAAACTGTAACACTACACTTATATCCGAGGTGTATTTCACAGCTCACGGAAATATCCGAGTAGTTCCGATTGGCCCTATGTCAATGGCCTACTTTCAAAATGGTTTCCCATTACCTCCGAGGTTATTTTAAGAAATGGCCGAGGTGTTCCAAATGGTTCCTTGTCTAACAATTCATGAAGATTGTGAATGCGGATAGTATCGACCTGCACCCCATGTGTACGGTTTATTTCGAAAATAAAAGAAATGACCAACATACAGAATGGCTGAATTGGACACGCAAAACACATTTACCTTATTGTCTCTAGTTTCTCTTTCAGGATAGCATTGTTGTCACAGATACTGTATTAAAACTCATCTTGGTCTTCAACAAAAATACGGGAACACTTACAAAACAATACAAGAACGAAAACGAAATATATCATGGAGTTGCCATGTTTACGGAGGTCAATCAGCCAATGGCAGCAGGTATCTCGTCCTTATCACAAGAAACAATCATGATTTAAAGATTAAAAGAAAATCAGACAACCACTGCCGTATATCCTTAACCCTTTCCCAAACAATAACAACATTTGACCACTTTGCTGCAGAAGACTTTAGAAAACATTGTGGGAAAAGGAGAAATTGCTCGTTACGAGCAGTTTTTCTTTTCCCACAATGCTTTCTGACCAGAATATTATATATTATTTTCAAATTTTATCACATTTTGAAATGTCGTCTGCAAACTCTTTCAATTTGGGACAGTCGAAAATGTGTTGTTTGGGAAAGGGTTAAATAAGAGATTCCAGGAGACTGCGATTGCATTGACTGCCAACACGTCAAAGCTGCTGTGTCATTATCTACATAGATAGCCTTTAATTTCGAACGTAACGTGGGAAAACAAAGGTTAAACTGTATGTCTCAAATACTATAATACCTTCTCAAACTATTTGAACTATTACTGTTCCGTATAATTTCGACTTTATTTTGAACTGGTTTACTTGCGTTACTGTAAGTATTGTATCTACCGCCAGCAGTGTGACATCCCGTTGATCATCTTTGACCGTTTTAAAAACACACATTGTATTTAGTTTGATAACATGGCTCAAACAACAAACCGCAATGAGATGTGAGTATTTAAAACTTGCATGGGATGCAGTTATGACTTTAAATCTGACTTATACAGATTCAAGCCTTTATACTTCTAGACGAAGCGAATGCATTAGGGGTCGTCTCAACATGTTTGAAAAAAGAACACTTTATGAGTTCTTGATGAGTAAGCTAGGTATATTGCACACTCGTCTAATTCGCTTCATGTCGAATACCTGTTTCTACTTTATCATCTATCTTACCAATGAGCGCTATTGTATTGCCCTTATAACAAGTTTGAAAAAGAGACCATAACTAAAGCGGCTGCATTAGCATATCCGTACGGCATAGCGTTAAACTGATATAAAGCCTATACTTCTTTAATAAACATGCGTTATAATTAGTTAGGCTGTGCCTATGCAAAAATAATATATCAAATGAATTTTCGAATAGAACAATGCCAGGCGTGTGATAAAATATCAGCAGCATAGATAGGTCTGCTATTAAAATTGTGAACAGTTGTTTAAAAGTATATAAACCATCGGATCATGATAGGGAATATGGTATGTCAAGATGCAACAAACAGAGGCATGTAAATGCTAGTATGTTAGTATTAGTGTTCCATTAATTTATTGTCTCATTAGTTCGAACATCTGAGGAAACAAAGAAATTAATAAAAGTTAAACCAAAACGATATACAGAATCATTTTATTACAAATCCATTAATTTCTAGTAAACCATTGTCTGAAGAAATACTGTGGCGATATTTGTATTGGTGGAGGAACATCTTCTGCAGTTTGTGTATGTAGAATTGGGTGGGAACTACAAACAGATGGAAGATCATGTGTCGGTAATTGCTTTAGTTTTTAGTAGAAAGCCGGTGCAAATGTTTGTAATAAATACTAACACATCATTTGTTATTATTGATGACGATCTTTATGACTGATCGACAGATTATTTATTTCTTATGAGTTAGTCCTTTTCGACATAAGGCTTGGTATAAAAGTTATTGCATGAGGAGATATACATCTAAACGGTTAGATAGTTTAGTCGAATCCAGCTGCATTAAGTATCCAAATTGTCGTTTTGATTGTTTGTTTTTCTGTTTTAGTAATGTTGATACCTTCTGGAGAATACTTCAAGTGGTTGACATATCTGGCTGTTACCAACGTATAATACATAATCCGTTGCTACATAATTCCTCATGTTCATTCAAATGCTGCAAAGAACATACGTTACCACAGTGACAAAGGGATAGATTACTCCCAGTGGTTTTAATCCAATATCATAGAAACATAATTATTGGTTTCAGCTATTTTCTTGGATGTTTTTGTTTAGTTTTCTACTTAGCCAGTGCAGTGTCTTTTTCTTCTTGTTTCAGAAAGGTTTGGACAATACTATAGAGCTACCTTAATATCCACTGATACCGATATATGCTTGTACGACAAAAATAGCATGATTTCTCCTGATTTTAACCATACTTGTTTGAAAAACATCGTCACTGGGACAAACGATGATGTCATTCGGTTCATAGACGTTGGTAAGTTTTAGTCCAATAGAGATGCATGCATATGTTACTATTCAGTCTCAGATGTATCGTAGAATAAAAAAAACAACAACAGTAATTGTTAATTGATTGGTTCCTTGGATATGTTTTCTCTGTTTTCAAAACAAATTATGTTTTAAAATCATATCAATTTATAAAGTTATCTAACCATGAATGCCTTGTGATCGAATTCATGATCTATATCTCCATTTTGACCGAAACATTTAATTTGAAAAAATCAGTCAATTTCCACAGGCCAGCTTGAAATACCCTTTTTATTTGTTCCCTATCGTTGATTTGATTGTTTCTGTATAATTCAGATTCAAATTCAAGGATATTGGTGTATTCTACACGATATACTATAAACAAAGTAAACACCAAAGGCGAGAATCGACAGACTCTCTTGACAACGACAAGCAATATAACGGGTTGGTATATAGTTATACTTAATATTGTTTTCATATTCCAGCCAATTTACTCTGTCCCATAGGGTGGCCTCTTAACACAAGTTTGACTGTATAATCGATATCACATGTAATCGGCGCGAGTATTTGTTTAGTATCCAGGAAAACGCCTTCGAGAGTGAATTAAATAAGCTACAAGCTTTTGGCTTTACATAACCCTATCACACCATCCCATCCCCATTGATATATTTCGGTTATTTGTTCATCTGATTTTCTACAAGGGAAGCCTTTTATGGGGAAAACAGGCGAAATGTGATGGAATTGTGTAATACAAATATACCAACAATGAGTGAGACCTTTGCTATTAAATTTGGATGTACACCAACCATCATGTCGAAATACTGAGAGAGACAACTATAAACTTACTTGTAACTTAACCAAGTGGCACAGACTTAACAATGTGATGCGATCAGTTCCTTTACGAATTACTCTATAATAAACGCTTCTATTTCATTGCGTATTCATGAAAAAAAGGAATGAAAGGAAAGATTTTTAAAAAAAAATCAATAGAAATTCTGTGTTGTATCCCTAAATTCTGGGATTTTAAGTTAATGTGAATCCTGACAAGTTAATAAAATGTAAAAGTTATTTCATACACATATCCATTTATAGTGTGCCCCGAATCTAATGACATTACGAAAGTGTTCAAAATTATCACTTTATTTATAGTGTGCCTTGAATCTAATGACATTACGAAAGTGTTCAAAATTATCACTTTATTTATAGTGTGCCTTGAATCTAATGACATTACGAAAGTGTTCAAGATTATCACTTTATTTATAGTGTGCCTTGAATCTAATGACATTACGAAAGTGTTCAAGATTATCACTTTATTTATAGTGTGCCTTGAATCTAATGACATTACGAAAGTGTTCAAGATTATCACTTTATTTATAGTGTGCCTTGAATCTAATGACATTACGAAAGTGTTCAAGATTATCACTTTATTTATAGTGTGCCTTGAATCTAATGACATTACGAAAGTGTTCAAGATTATCACTTTATTTATAGTGTGCCTTGAAAGTAGTAAAGGAGAGGACCCTGGGGCACTTTTTTGCCATGAAGTGCCCCAGGGTCCTCTCCTATCCCGGGGTGGTAGAGGAGTCTGGGGCAGAAATCGTTGAAAAACGACTAAGTCCACAGGTTCCTGGGCAAAAAGTTGGAAAAATTGTTATAAAGTTATAAGTTCTTAGGTTAGGGCAAGAAATAAGAAAGAATGCCCTGAAATTTTCTAAGTCCGAAAATGGATCGAAAAATTTCTAAGTTCGAATTTTTGAAAATGGGGCAAAAAATTTCTAAGTTCGAATTTTTAGTAAAAATGACTAAGTTCGAATTCTGAGGTAAAATTTTCTAAGTTCGAATTCTGAGCAAAAATGACTAAGTCCGAATTCTGAGGTAAAATTTTCTAAGTTCGAATTCTGAGCAAAAATGACTAAGTCCGAATTCTGAGGTAAAATTTTCTAAGTTCGAATTTTGAGTAAAAATGACTAAGTCCGAAAATGGATCGAAAAATTTCTAAGTTCGAATTTTTGAAAATGGGTCAAAAAATTTCTAAGTTCGAATTTTGAGTAAAAATGACTAAGTCCGAAAATGGATCGAAAATTTTCTAAGTTCGAATTTTTGAAAATGGGGCAAAAATTTCTAAGTTCGAATTTTGAGTAAAAATGACAAAGTCCGAAAATGGGTCAAAAAATTCTAAGTTAGGAATTCTGAGCAAAAAAATGACTAAGTTCGAATTCTGAGCAAAAATGACTAAGTCCGAAAATGGATCGAAAATTTTCTAAGTTCAAATTCTGAGCAAAAATTTCTAAGTTCGAATTTTGAGTAAAAATGACTAAGTCCGAAAATGTTCCAGGGTCCTCTCCTGGGTCGGGGTGGTAGAGGAGTCTGGAACAGAAATCGTTGAAAATGACTAAGTCCGTAGGTTCCTGGGTAAAAAGTTGAAAAAATTGTTCAAAAACGACTAAGTCCGTAGGTCCTGGGTAAAAAGTTGGAAAAATTGTTATAAAGTTATAAGTTCTTAGGTTAGGGCAAGAAATAAGAAAGAATGCCCTGAAAATTTCTAAGTCCGAAAATGGATCGAAAATTTTCTAAGTTCGAATTTTTAAAATTGGGTCAAAAATTTTCTAAGTTCGAATTCTGAGTAAAAATGACTAAGTCCGAAAATGGATCGAAAATTTTCTAAGTTCAAATTCTGAGCAAAAATGACTAAGTCCGAAAATGGGTCAAAAATTTCTAAGTTCGAATTTTTGAAAATGGGGCAAAAATTTCTAAGTTCGAATTTTGAGTAAAAATGACTAAGTCCGAAAATGGATCGAAAATTTTCTAAGTTCAAATTCTGAGCAAAAATTTCTAAGTTCGAATTTTGAGTAAAAATGACTAAGTCCGAAAATGTTCCAGGGTCCTCTCCTGGGTCGGGGTGGTAGAGGAGTCTGGAACAGAAATCGTTGAAAAATGACTAAGTCCGTAGGTTCCTGGGCAAAAAGTTGAAAAAATTGTTCAAAAACGACTAAGTCCGCAGGTCCTGGGTAAAAAGTTGGGAAAATTGTTATAAAGTTATGTTCTTAGGTTAGGGCAAGAAATAAGAAAGAATACCCTGAAATTTTCTAAGTCCGAAAATGGATCGAAAAATTTCTAAGTTCGAATTTTTGAAAATGGGGCAAAAATTTCTAAGTTCGAATTTTGAGTAAAAATGACTAAGTCCGAAAATGTTCCAGGGTCCTCTCCTAGCCTGGGGTGGTAGAGCAGTCTGGAACAGAAATCGTTGAAAAATGACTAAGTCCGTAGGTTCCTGGGCAAAAAGTTGGAAAAATTGTTCAAAAATGACTAAGTTCGTAGGTTTCTGGGTAAAAGTTATAAGTTTTTAGGTTAGGGCAAGAAATAAGAAAGAATACCCCCTGAAAATTTCTAAGTCCGAAAATGGATCGAAAATTTTCTAAGTTCAAATTCTGAGCAGAAAATGACTAAGTCCGAAAATGGATCAAAAATTTCTAAGTGCGAATTCTGAGCAAAAATGACTAAGTCCGAAAATGGGTCAAAAATTTTCTAAGTTCAAAATCGTGTCGAAAATTTTCTAAACCCTAAAATAAACGACTTGATAAATATGAGAAGTTCTTTTGAGAGAACTGGTTGGCCCTGAAAAGGGCCGTTTGGTGTGTTCCTATGGAACAAAGCTGTGTTCGGTTGTTAGTTCTTTTTCTTTGGTATGCGTGGTATCTTGAAGTTGTTAATGTTTTTTCGTGTTTTCCTTGGCCGTTGGCAACGGATATTTGGTGTTTGTCAACTGCTTTCTGCTTTTGGGATGATTCTGCTGAAACTGTGGTTTTTCGCTTCCTCGATGTTGTGACTGAGTCCGAAATCGGGTCGAAAATTTTCTAAGTTTAAATCTTGACTTAAACTTTTATAAGTTCGAAATTTGAGGTAAAATGACTAAGTCCGAAATCTGAGTAAAAATGAGTCCGTAGGTTCCTGGGCAAAAAGTTTGAAATCTTGTTCAGGGGACACTTATTGGCGGGATAACGGAAAAGGGGTCAGTGAGAATCCTGGTACAGAAATTCTCATACTTATTGATAAAGGTATAAGATTAAAGGGGATAAACGTTGACACATCTTGTATGAGGGTATAACAATGAAAGACAAAATCCTGTAATATATTGAACAGTGAACTTTTAATTAACTTTGTAAGAACAGTAATATATGAACTATATACAAATCAAATAGATTAAATTACAGTCTTATAGATTTTGTGCACAAAGGGTTATAATTCTGATAAAGCCATGTCTTTATAAACTGATCGTTTCTATGATGGTTGATTGTATAAAACGTTTTCTACAGACACCTTGGTAGGTTTGATCCCTGTGAAGCAGCGGCTAGAGCGAATATACAGTAAGCCCCACATGTTTATTGAAATTCCATCTTGTTGTATGGCCCTGAATAAAGTTAAGTATTCCCTTCTCCATTGGTGCGAATCCATACGAATCAAAGTAAAAGATATTGTTGTTTGCGTTGAATATCACGGCAACCCAATGTTCGCCTTCTTCAGTAGAAGGATCTGTGTTAACGATATAAGCTTTGATATGGTACGGTTTTTGTTCTGGTAGTTTATCTTTTGAAACCTCTTTAGCATTTAGATTTTTAATCCATACACCACGGTCCAATATATGTTGTATTTCATAGCCATACATGTTTGAATACGTTGTTCCTAGTTTTTTTTACGAATGTTGTAGCGTTTCACGCCAATTATCCAACCACATATCGGTAAATCCGCAAAGTACATTTGTCTTTATACTCTGCCATGGATATTTCACGTTCTCCGCTCAATCTCTTAAAAGTATAGCGTATTCATGTCCTAACATCTTGTTAATAATCTGTGATGATCTCTCTTAAACTGTTAATTTCGATCTGATTATCAAACTCCGCAAAAACAAGAACGTTGATGACTTGAGCAAGGGCTTGTGCAAACTGAAGTTCTATCCTTAGATTTCCAGTTCTTATAGGATGGAGATGTCCCCCTTCACTTCCTTGATCAGGTGTGAGATCATATCCCCAGATACAATAACCATTTGCGTAATCTTCTTTAGGAATGTCAAAGGATTTGTTAAGTCCTAACGCCGATACTGTTTGATACATCGACATGTATGATTTGAGAAATAAGTTGTGCTCAAAGTCAGGTTCAAATGGTCGATTGTGAATACTATGTCCATTACAAGAAACATCCAACTTCGAAAGGTTAAAGTGTCCGAAATAAAATGGATTAGTATTGTAGGCACCATTAAAAGCAGCATTTGTTACCATTGCAATAAAAATACGTTTTGGAAGTTGTCCTTGAAATAAATGATCTTCTACTTTTGACTGTAAACCATTTCCAATAGTAAATGTTTTTACTCCCACTCGTCGTAGTGGAATTTTCATGTGATTCTGGGCAACTGCTTGATTAAGACCATTTGCAATAACTGGAAGTAACTCAACATTTCTGACGTTAAGACTAACTTTCTCAAGTACCAATTTTGCAGCGACTGCACCATCTGCTCCAGTTAGACAAAAGTTTAAAGGAGCTCTGTTTAATCTTAGACGAATTTCAATACCATTTGGTAAATATTTCTCTTGTTGAAATATATCGAGATGTAGTCTACCGAGTAATTCACACGTTTTACTTTGTGATATTTGATTAAACCTTAATTTAAGCCCTGCATTATTTCCATCAATGGCTAAAGCGTTAAAATGACCGGCAGTATCGTTTACCCAAAGATCACCAGCATTTAAATGTGTTAATTTACTATCTTTGTTGTACGACAGAAGATTTTCAAAGTATGCTCTGTATGGATATGTGTCTAAATTACTGCTTATCAGTTTGTTGTTTAAGTACAAATCGATACTACTAAACATGCTATGCAAAAAATTATTAACTGGTGCAATGTTGTCATCGTCATGCAAATTAGTGTTATTGGCTCTTGTTATCTTAAACCTTACATACAAATATGACTGTGACAGGTCTGTCCAATACTCGGTTTGAGGTGGAATGTTAAATTCGATCGGGGCATAATTAGATAACGGGGCTACAGGAAAATGTTCAATCCACTGACTTTCTTGCATTGATGTCATTGTAGGTGGTACAGAAACCACATCTAACTCAGATTTACTGCATTCGCATGATCCGTTTTGCATCATTTTTAATCAAATATATCTAGGGGTCTCTGATAATGTGTACGGTGTTTCTTTGAAACGATCTTTCTCCTTCGAGTTGTAGATTGTAACTGAGATCGTTTTTGAGGTTTTCTTTTATTTATCTTGGGTTTTTGAAACAAAGTTTCACCAACAGATCTGGCAGTTTCTTTTGCACGCGATAATAAAACATTTTTTGGTTTTTTGCCACGTAAAAAAATATCTTGGGCTGCACCTATTCCTTGCTTAATGCCTTCTTTGTTTAATGCATGCAAACCTGTCTTTACAAGTGGTGTTACAGTTCTTAATGCAGCTTTGAATAAAGAACCTAAGCCATAACCATATTGATGCTGCACACCTCGATAAACTGGAATCATGTTTTTATTTTTTCTAAAAAGTTTTTTTCTAAAATGTTTTTTTCTAAAAAAAATTTTCTAAAATGTTTTTTCTAAAAAGTTTTTTCTAAAAAAATTTTTATTTTTTCTTAAATGTTTTTTTCTTAAATGTTTTTTGTAAAATGTTTTTTATTTTTTCTAAAATGTTTTTTATTTTTTCTAAAATGTTTTTGTAAAATGTTTTTTATTTTTTCTAAAATGTTTTTTTCTAAAATGTTTTTTCAAAAATGTTTTTTATTTTTTCTAAAATGTTTTTTTCTAAAATGTTTTTTTCTAAAAAAGTTTTTTGTGAAAACCTTTTATTCGGTAGTAAAAACTGTTTTAATAAAAACGTTTTATTTATTTTTCTTTGGTTCGTCGAAAATGTAACTTAACGATTGTCTTGCCAATTACAAACTGAACAGGAATACCTGCATCACCAGTTATTTGAATGTTAATTGTATCAAACTCTGATTTTGAAACTGGAATGTATTGAACATTTTATATTTCATGGTTAATGTGCTGACTACCATTCACATTTTCGTGGGCATTAGATGTTTTAAAAGGGGTTACACGAAGTATTGGTGCTAGTGTGTCCCCAATAACATTATATTCTGCAATATCTGAATAAATGTATAAATGGTTATATCCTGCATCTAAATTTGGACTGTATTTAAACATTTGCATAATGTTATGTCCTGGATATAATGTTTTCCCCATAAATTCTGGATCACCGCCCAATTTTAAAAACAGAAAAGGGTGAAACTTTACTCCTGTACGGCCTATATTATTGAAACCAAACTTAGGCCGCTTAAAAGCCTCAGCATAACCAATTTGAAATGTTATGTTTCTTGAAACAAGTTCATCTCCTATACAGTTTTGTAACACCTCATTCATTACACCTAATACGTGTGCAGGACTATTGTAAGATCCAGGGTCAAACTTAAAACGTATACCCCATTTACTTGGTTTGCCTGAGGTTTTGTTTTTCTCAATAACATACATTGATAGATCTTTTTTCTTTTCACTTTTTTCTATTAACTTATATAAATCTACATTGGCTGTAATGATGTGAAATTCTGCTTCGTGTTCAGATATATTCAAAAATTGTGAAGGAGTTATTAACTGAGCCAATCCAACTTCCCACCTTTCTTTATCAATATGAATTGTTTTTGGTAACTTAACTTTATAACAGCATTGTGAGTTGTCAGGATACATGTCTAAAGAACTGTCACTTGGAAGAGTTAGATAAAATGAACTCATGTTTGCCATCAGGAAAATCAATCTGTTTGTTTTGTTTATTAAACTTAAGTCCTGGAGATGGTAAAATATAACCTAATGAACTGCTTAGTAAAATCAACCACAATTCTCGATTGTTACTTTGAATACTTAAATGTACTATTGATGTTGCAATGATTGCATAAATTACAATAATTTGTGAAACAAAAGTAAACTGATTTTTAGGAACACGATTTCCGCAACATGTATATTGGGTAACTTTGCCACTATTAATACTTTCGGTACCAGACTCAATATTACACTGAGAATGCATGGCAGATGAAGTCTGTTTTTATATATTTTTTCTGTAAAGATTTCGTCAAAAGTTTCAAACAACATATGATTCTGGAATCCAACTTTGAAATTTTTTAGGATAACCTTTCCAATTTACTTTTATTTCTTTAACAAAACGCTTTCCTTCACGTCTTGTACGTTTATCAAGCACTGATTCAATTTCATAGATTTCATTATCTTTTATAAGTTGTAATTCCTCACCATAAAATGTCCCCATAATCTGTTCATTATTTAAATCCTTTAACTTGTAAGTTATTGGTAATGTTTTATTTACGTGGGTTATTTCAAATATTTCTTGTGTCCAGTTTGGTAAATAACCTTTATCAAACGTATGTTTTGTTTTATTAATCCGTACATTATCTTTAACTCTAAACTTTGGTTTTAACTCTTTTTTCTTTAACTCTTTTTTCTTTGGAGAATACAATATCTCAGAAATCTTAGCTTCATTGCATGGTTTTACCGAGTCTGGAGAAGTTTGAATGCTTCTGTGAAAAGTTGTATTGTAATTATTAACTAACTGCTTAAGTACATCGACATAACGTCGTGTTTTGTTATGAGTAAAATATTTCCACATGCGAGTTTTCAAAGTTCTTTGAAATCGTTCGACAATGCTTGCTTTCGTTTCTGGATTATCAGTTGTAAAAAAATGAATTTGATTCTTTTTTAAAAAGTGTTGAAATTCTCTGTTCTTAAATTCTGATCCTTTATCAGTTTGTAAAGACAAAGGTTTTCGTTTTGACTTTTTCAAAATCGACTGAAATGCAGTAATTAAAGTTTTACCCGTTTTATTTTGAATAGGTACAACCCAAGCATATTTTGAAAATACATCAATGACACAAAGTAGATATCTGTTATTATTATTTTGTTTCGACATTTTCTGCATATCGGCTAAATCTGCTTGCCATTGATTATCAATACCTCCCACAACAGTCTTTCGCCTTTTAAATTTTCTACGAATGGGTTTATGCAACGTGTAGGTTGTTTCACCTTCCAACCATTCTTTAACGTCTTTATACTTTATTTTTTTTTAAAGTTGCTTTTGCTTTTTGATACAAATATCTTGGGCTAGAAAATGCTGTTTTACTTTTTGGGTCATAGTACAACTTGTTCAATAAAGAATTTAATTTACGATGTTGTCCTTTTACCAAGCCTCCCATCTTTGACGGTTTGACCCAACGTTTTGTTTCTTTATAGTTGATTTTTTAACAGTCGATGGTGGGGTCATTAATTCTTGGGTATAATATTCTTTTAAACGTTCTTTTTCAACGGGGGCTGAGTACGGCGATGCTTTGTGGACTTTACTTAAAGATTTAAGTCGTTTAGATGTTTTTGGTGTACTCATTTTTGGAGTATTCGTTTTTGGGGTCCTAAAAGTTATTTCGTTATCACTATCACTATTTGTGTGATCGTGTTTGTGCATCCATTTCCATCTAACAACATTTCCAACAACTTCTTGTGGAACATTTGTTTCATTTAAAGCCTTTGAAAATATTTCCCAGCCTTTCGGTTCAACACCTTTTCTTTGTCGCAATGTATCATTATAAGATCTATTATATTTGATCCAGGAATTTGCGTTCCTTTATATGTTACAGCCCCTTGATTATTCCAAGACAAATTGTCGTTATCTTTCAACATATTTAAAAGCAATCCTGCTTTTCTTTGCATTGTTTTGGGTACACTTTGCAAAATACGATCTTGCATTGTATCAGATACTACGTTTTGCTTGTGGGTATTATCTGATGGTATATTATGTGCGGGCACTTTAACTTTTTCGAGTGAGTTTTGCAACTTAAACAAAGTTTCACCATACCTTTGAGCCTTTTCCGACTCCGATAATGCAGAGTTTTCCAAAATACTATTCATTTTGTTTTGTTGATGCACAACATCTGTAACTTGTGGATTTGGTGGTAAACGTGGGTTATGCATTTGATCCGCTTTAATTCTTTTAATCTCTTCTAATAATTGTACAGGAACAACAGCCATCTTTCTGACAGACATTTTTTACAAAGAGTTGATTGCACCACCAAGACCTCCGACTACAACTTTTGTTAATAAAGGCAATAATGGCCCTAAAAGAAGTGGCAGGAATCCTCCTTTTTGATTTAAAATACGTTTCTTCTTTTGAATAGAGACTGATTTTGATGCTAAACTTCTAAGATGTTGTCGCTTTGAATGCAATTTCTTCTTTTGAGCTTCTGTCAAAGGAACATGTCCTTTTAAAACATTGTGACAACATTCCGATACACATTTTATGACTGGAGATTTCGCTTCCTTTATGAGTTTTTTTCTTATTTTTGGGGCAGATTGTAGCATAGCCATAACCATTGGACCATGTTTTTTAATAAGTGGCGTTTTCTTTACCATGTTGACTCTTTAACTGTCTTAAACAAACTGATATCCGTGATGTAAGGACATCCTACTTTTATAAAATGTTTTATAAAAATTGTGATTGCAATGCAATAAGTGCAATTCGTGCAGGTTCCGATAAGTTTGGATTATTCAATGGTGAAAAAAAACGGGCAAAATTGGCCTGTACACGTCTTGGAGATAAACGAACTGCAGTATACTCTGGACTCTTTGGTTTTTCTTTTGAATTTACATATTGCTTTGCATCCTGTCTAAGTTGGTTCAATTCTCTTCCCCAACATTTTATTCATGCTGAGATCTTAGCGATAACGACGTTGACGGAATGTCTTGAAAATGCAATTTACGAGGAGTCAAATATCGAATATATTTAGATCCAATATTGTGTAGTCTGTGTATCATTGCTTGTTTTTTAGAATTCATAGGAGATTGCGTGTGTGCTTTGGCTTCAGATCTTCTTCTTCTTTGTGTAATAAAAGTTTCATCAACTTTGATTGTTTGTTGTCTTTTCGGGCTACTTGTCTTTCTTTTCGGGGTATTTTTCCTTTTTGATTGTCTGGGTTGTTTTGAAAAAGTTCTTGCAGTTTTTTCACCGTTCCAGCGTATCAAACTTCTTATAATAACACCTCCTAAAAACCCTCCGCCCCCAGGTTTTAAAATAATTTTGCGTTTTTCATCGTCATTTATCATGGGGTCCGATAACTTTTTTACGTCGTCTTTATGTTTTAACATGTAACTAGCGGTTTGTTTCGGTAATTTGATTTTACCATCTGTAATTTTTTTTGCCGCTAATGTAAACCATTTCAGCATTTCTTTAAACCCTAATTTTAACAACGCTTCTCTTGCATGTTTATTTGTTTCCCGACTTAAATTTTGCAATGCATGTAAAATCGATGATGAGGTGTTTGGTAACGCCATCTCGGATTGTGTATCTCCTTAGGCCGTATCATAAAAAATGACAATTGATTTTCATATGCATACAGTTTTATACTGGTGAATAAATAATAGGTCCTTGATCATCATTTTGCGAATACCACCGATGAAAAATATCTGTACGAAGTCGTAATTCTCGTTTTGTTCTGGCATGAAAGTCAATGACAAGATATCCATGGTCTTTAGACGTTGCATCAATATAAGCTGGGATCAAATGTGGGGCTTGCATTTGATTTGCAAGTGTTTTAATTTGATTGTTATCTCTTTCATTTCTAAACACAATCATATATCGCGCATTCAAACTTATAGTTCGACTTGACTTTGATTGTTGAAACATGTTCTGAGTTATGTAAATAACACTTGCATTACGATGATGTCCTTTTCTTGTAAACCATAACTTGATTTTTTCTTCAGCCTTGTCCCCGAGCATATCGTCAAATACAATTAAATGTGAAATGCTGGGATCGCTAACAATTTCATTTTCATCCTCGGGAATACCATCAATAAATTTTATGAAGTTGAATGATTCTTTCATTAAATTGTAAGCAGGTTGCCATTCTTTGTAACACCATACCACTTTTTCTGGTACAATATTGAATAAATCTTCACGATAGTCAATAAGTTTACGGACAAATTCTGTTTTCCCACATCCACTAGGCCCGCTTATGTAAATGTTACAGGGGTGTTGAAACAAAAGGGATTGGATATCCATTTCTTGGATTAACTTGTCTCTTCAAAGGATAAATGTAAAATGACAACAAATGCAACATTTAGTAAATTTTATCCCTTCAAAGTATTTAAAAGTATTGAAAAGATAAAATTATTCAAAACACAATTTTGATAAAGTTTCATACAACGATATACATCGCGGTATTCAAAACTTTCAAAATCTTGTTTACGGCAGAAATATTTCATAATCAAGGTCTATAAGTTGCAGCAAAAAAATCACTGTTCTTCCCCGATCTAACTCCAAATCGTCGGAGTTGTCATGACCTTGACTCTGTACTTGATGCCTCCTTGATGACTCATTGTGTACTTAATGACCCCTTGATGACTCATCGTCCTACCGCCAGTTTGCAACGCGAATGACGTCATTTATTGCAGCGAATGACGTCATTCGCTAGACAATTTCGCAATAAATGACGTCATTCGCGTTGCAAACTGGCGGTAGGACGATGAGTCATCAAGGGGTCATTAAGTACACAATGAGTCATCAAGGAGTCATCAAGTGCACAACTTGGGATCCTGTAACAAATACAAAACAGACAACAGTTTATCGATGAACATTTTGTTATTACTCATAACTAACATTTTAATCATTTATACAGTAAAAACATGTTTTAACAATGACTTATTGACACACAATTTGAAATGAATGTGATATTATATACAAGCATTGTTATACAAACATTTTTATACAAGTATTTTTATACAAGCATTTTATACAAGCATTTTAAACAGTTGTTTAAAAATCATAAACACAGTGAAACACATTTTCTATTTTGTAATCACTTCCAATAATCGTTCTATACAGTTCAAAATTTTCTATTTGATGTGGATACTGATGATCGAAGAAATAGAATCGAACTTGTCTCTCCATCTTATACAAGTTCTTTGTAAACAAATGTGAACACGGTTTTTCTGAAACATCTCGATCGAAAATGATATATCCTTTCACAGATATGCATGGGTGTAACGAATCGTCACTTTCCACAGGATTTGTCGCATATCGTACATAAAAGTTAAACAACTCGACTTTTTGTGAAAGCGTGTTGAGAAATTGTTCTGTTATAAATTCATTTTCCAAGTAGGTTTGAAAATCCCATTTTACATACAATACAAAGATCTTTGCATGCTATCTATGTGTTAATACAATTCATGCTACTTGTCAAACTTTGTCATTTATTGACTTAATCATTTTGAATTAAGCGACTCAGACATGTATACCTCACTTTTCAACAATTTCGACCCGATTTTGGACTTAGAAAATTTCAGGGCATTTTTTCTTAATTTTTGCCCCTAACCTAAAAAACTTAGTCATTTTTACATTGGATATTATTTCAATCCTCTTAGGCGGTATAAAAACGACGTCATTTCATGTAATCGTTATCATTTCAACTTTGTAGCTGAACGGAACAACCATGGAAATCAGCTTTGACGAATTACTTGCTGAGGCGTTCAACTCTCATGACAATCAGATACCATCTGATATGATGTCAAACACCATTGGACCTGAGAGTTACCAGACACAGCAATACCATTACCAGCCTGATAATTCAACACAAACAACTATGCTACCAACGGGGGACAATACGTTACTTCACATCATTTTGAATGAAGTTCGACATCTGAAGTCGCAGCAAGACAGTGTAATGAACAGCATCCTGAGCGAATTAAAGACATTTAACTTTCACCTTACGAAGCTGCAATGTCTGGATACAAGTATTCAACAACTCAACCATACCATTGACAAGCTCCAGAAGTCAACTTATCTGGAAATGGAAGTTACATCGACACCAGTAAAGTTGCCGATTGAAATTGATTTGGACAAAACAAGTCTGCATAAACTAGTAAATGCATTAGCAAATGCTGTAAAACAGACACAGACAACCTCCTCACAACAAACAACATCGAGAAAGCGAAAAACCACAGTTCCAGCAGAATCACCCAAAAAGCAGAAAGCAGTTGACAAACACCAATTATCCGTTGCCACCGGTCAAGGAAAACACGAAAAAAACATCAACAACTTCAAGATACCACGCATACCGAAGAAAAAGAACTAACATCCGAACACAGCTTTGTTCCATAGGGAACACACCAAACGGCCCTTTTCAGAGCCAACCAGTTCTCTCGAAAGAACTTCTCATATTTGTCAAGTCGTTTTACTTTAAGGGTTAGAGAGGACACTGGTCATATACCACAGTTCTCTTATGTTTACTTCCGTCAATCAATCTCAGTAGTTAAACTTAGTCATTTTCTGCTCAGAATTCGCACTTAGAAATTTTTGACCCATTTTCGGACTTAGTCATTTTTGCTCAGAATTTGAACTTAGAAAATTTTCGATCCATTTTCGGACTTAGTCATTTTTACTCAAAATTCGAACTTAGAAATTTTTGCCCCATTTTCAAAAATTCGAACTTAGAAATTTTTCGATCCATTTTCGGACTTAGTCATTTTTACTCAAAATTCGAACTTAGAAATTTTTGCCCCATTTTCAAAAATTCGAACTTAGAAATTTTTCGATCCATTTTCGGACTTAGTCATTTTTACTCAAAATTCGAACTTAGAAAATTTTACCTCAGAATTCGGACTTAGTCATTTTTGCTCAGAATTCGAACTTAGAAAATTTTACCTCAGAATTCGGACTTAGTCATTTTTGCTCAGAATTCGAACTTAGAAAATTTTACCTCAGAATTCGAACTTAGTCATTTTTACTCAAAATTCGAACTTAGAAATTTTTTGCCCCATTTTCAAAAATTCGAACTTAGAAATTTTTCGATCCATTTTCGGACTTAGAAAATTTCAGGGCATTCTTTCTTATTTCTTGCCCTAACCTAAGAACTTATAACTTTATAACAATTTTTCCAACTTTTTGCCCAGGAACCTGTGGACTTAGTCGTTTTTCAACGATTTCTGCCCCAGACTCCTCTACCACCCCGGGATAGGAGAGGACCCTGGGGCACTTCATGGCAAAAAAGTGCCCCAGGGTCCTCTCCTTTACTACTCTTGAATCTAATGACATTACGAAAGTGTTCAAGATTATCACTTTATTTATAGTGTGCCTTGAATCTAATGACATTACGAAAGTGTTCAAGATTATCACTTTATTTATAATGTGCCTTGAATCTAATGACATTACGAAAGTGTTCAAGATTATCACTTTATTTATAGTGTGCCTTGAATCTAATGACATTACGAAAGTGTTCAAGATAATCACTTTAAAAATCAAATATTGATGGATCGGGTAGTTCCTTTAACTTGGTTGGGTTGATAGGAACATATAACCGGGTAAATATTTTAGTCAAATTGGTGCGTTATTCATGTTTTCTGTGACTGAAACCGTATGTTCTGAATTTATGAAACGTTTTCGGACTAAGTTGTTGTGGATCATATGCATAGCATGGAATCTCTTTTGTAATGCAGTAAGAAGGGTAATGACTGAACGGGTTGAATGGTGAGTAAAAGCCAGATATACGCTATGAGTTATGTCAGTCAAATTCAAATTGTATTGGGCTTGTACACAGTGTTTAGTATTATTTCAGTTAAATCACAGTTGTCTTTGCACTTATATTAGAAGATGAAGCAATTCAAAACAATACCTCATATCTAAAAATGGTGAAGATCGTGCAGTAATCTGCAGATTTTGCCAATGATTTAATTTGCTGGTTGTCTTTTATAGGAATAAAAATTACCACATTGTTTATATTTTTCATATTTACTTCAGGTCTTACTCTCAATTGGGCTGATGCAAATATATACTGGAGTGAAGGTTCCGGCAAGATTAGTGTGTTTTCCATGGCGTCTAGGGGAACAAACACGATTCTAAGCTCCGGTCGAGCCAACCCAAGAAATATCTTAGTTGATCCACACGAAATGTAAGTTAAGTATGAAACGTAAATGATTCAAATGGTATATTTTTGTACCGCTGCTTCATGAATGATTAATATGTAGGTTAATGGGTGACAACGGTGTGCGAGCTAGATCCCCGATAGGCGAGGTGAAAGTTTCCGAGACTAGCCCTCAAATTGGCGCCAGTACTGGTTTAGTATCCAGGCAGGAGAGAGTGACTTTGCTAAGCTTCAAGCTTCAGTCACAACTAATGTAAACATATGTTTAAACTCAAACTTAGGTGTATTTCCTTCATATTTATACTTATGCATCGTATCATAATCACTGCTTAGTCGTTCGTGTCAACCACGTTATGTTAAGGGACGATAGCCTACTCTTTAAGAGAGGTTGGTAACATATGGCAAACCATGGCAATTTATCATTATTGTTCCTGTTTTTAACGTTCACTGGATAGATATTGAAACATGTAAGAATAATAATCTGTCAATTCACCAAGTTGTCAACAACACTGATTGTTCCTATGGTAGTTCTTCATCGAAACAGAAGAGACGCATATACAATCCTCCCAGTTATCAAATCTTTCAGATATTAATTTTCTATGCTAGGTCATGTTACAAAATCCCATATTATGCAATTGTCACTATTTTATACACGTCTTATTGTAAAGTTAATCGGTACAGATAAGTCGAGGCGGGGAAGAATTCTTAAAATGGCGGTCGAATTATTTTGTAATTGACACGGTCGAATGGGCGGAGCAAAATGATGTTAGAGAGTTCCTTAGTATGTTCACACGCCATTCACAAATCAAAACCAATCGAACAGGTTTATAAGAAATGTCATTGTTTTTATTGTAACAAAAACTAATTGAAGTTGATGAAGTAGATGTGTATAACAAAAGGAATATTACCTTGTAGTATCTCTCCCAGGGTTTGTATTGACTTCTCGTCGCGTGTGGAAATTTCGCATCTATCTTAACCTTCTTTCTCACAATATACACCTTTTCTCTCGCGACTAGAAGTAAATACAAACCGCAGGAAAGATACAACGTAGTAATATTCCATATATATCACCAAAAGCAAAAGTATTACAATTTACATGTAATGTTAAGATATCTGATTTGTTCGAGTTTGTAGAACACTTTAAAAGAGTTCATGCGTATGAAATTAACCTGGTCTGAAGTTATTGTGGAACTGTAGTTTCGTTAAAAAATACATTTGAACAGCTGTTAGTAATTACATTTCAGGCAATTGTATTGGATAGCTGGGGGATCTGGAAACACAGTTATAGAGAAGGCTAAACTTGACGGATCACAGCGAACAGTTGTGTTAATAAACGGCTCCCTATACCGGCCAAAGTCCCTCGTAATAGACTTATACGAGCAACAGTAAGGCTTATACAGTTATTTAAGTCCATTGCTTCCGTTAAACAGTTATCAACCATTGTTATAAGTTGGTCTTCAGCAATCAAAAAGAGGCTGTTAACCACCATGCGCAATGTGCAGTCAGCCACAATTCGCGTAACAACCTCATTTACTATTTTCGTTATACGGTTTTAAACAGCTCTTCATTAACCACCATGTTAGCTCTATGATGTCACATTCGCTAAGTTTTATGAAATTATCACATATACTAATTTAACTATTAACGTAATATGGCTTTAAACAGTTCTACAATAATCATTGTATAATTTAAAACACAATTTCATCTATGCTATAGACAACAGTGTTCGAACCTCGCTGATCGCAGTTGGATACGTTCCAACAACAACTGTCGTCGAGTGTTTGAAGAAACCGCTGGCACCATTACACCAAGCGGCGGAGAAAATCGGAACGTAAGGCGGGTACTTTGCCCTACATTTCGTGCACGACATCGCTATATAAAAGGTTACTCACCGGTTTTAAGAAGTCTAAGCAGATAGTCACCATTTTATATCCTTTCTGATCACGTGATTCCCAGCCCTGTGACCTTTCATCAATAATGAGACATTCATCATGTAAAGACAAACTGCTCGTGCAATGTCAGAACCACCGAACTATAATATTTGAACCACAAGTCTGTTGTAGGTACTGGTTTAAATCATCATGAGAACAAACAACATGTCATTTGGTAGTGAAGAAGGGTCATTTGGGTCAGTAGTAGTAGTCAGACAACAACATACTCATCTGTTTGAACATGCTTAGGGACTAACTAAATTACAATATATATAGAAAGCCAAGCAGGTCTTTGTTTGAATTTTCCTTTACTGTTCAATGTAGATAAGGAAATCCCGCATAACATGCGTTGCTGATCTCCAAAAGGTCAGTCATTTACAACAAATAAATTTGTTAAGGCCAAAAGGTTTTATGTTTAACTTTAAAATGAAAATGAAATATTCTATAAATTTTGATTAAAATTTGATTAACCTTTGTTCACACATAAAACACTGCTTTTTTATATGTGTTTATCTATCAAAGGACTTAAGAAATAAAATATGCAATAAATGATATGCAATAGATTATCAATAAAATGTAGTCAAAAAACATAAGTGTAAATCAGCAAACAGCATTTGTTCATGTTATCAAATTACTTGCTCTAGCACATTGGTTGAAAATACTGAGTCACTGCTTGATATTGGGACATTATTTTCATTCCTCATGCCAACAGTTCCTTGGTCTTCATAGTTTGAAAAAAATCCTGAAAGTTGGAAGAATATGGCAGAAACATTCATGATCAACTTTAGATTTTTCAAATAAAAATATCAACAAATATTCTTTGACATACATCCTTAAGACTTTTATCCATTTTTTTCAACAAAAAAAGATGTTTGAAATTTAAACCAATAACAGATATAATTAAAACTTTCTTCAACCAACGAATAGAAGCAATTGTGACAAGGCAAATGTGCTCTCTGAGCCAATTTCCCTTTGCCATAATTGGTTAAAAAATTGGGTTGAAAATTAAGGGGTTTACCATGGATACTATTGGAAAAATAATAACATCACATTGATGTATGCTTAAATTAAAATCTCATTTTTGTTTCATTTTATACACATGCAATTATTAGAAAGGAAATTCAAGTTAAGACTCAAGTTTCACTGATCTGCTGCAGGCTCTCTAAGCTGTCTAAATATAGTACATGTATGCTTTTTGTCTCATTAATTTGATGAAGTTGAATTTCTGAAGGCTTCTTGAAAAAAAGAAAAAATGATGAGTACCATGAGACACATGTGACATTTTTATATAAAATACCAAGTAAACACTAAACACTATCCTTGAAATTAGTCCTTTGAAGAGAAAACTAAATTTTTAAACTGTTCATGAGTCAAACATATATGTTAAAGTTATTTGGACGTCCAGGTAAATCTTCATGTACCAAATCCATGTGATCTTCCAGCATATTTTGATGCTGTTACCTCTTCCTTACTCTACCAGTTAGTCATCAGATTTGTCTGTTATAGGCACATAAAAGAAGATTAATGCTTTTTCAAACTATTTTATTTGGTAACCTTTTGATCAGATTCAATTAGTTATCACCTATAAACCCCATCAGCAAAACTTGAACGTGAAAGTAAACCAGAAATAACCCAAATTAGCATGTTTAATAATTCATATTGCCTCATTCTTTACCTCTGACCTTGATAGTTGATACACAAATATTTGAACTGACCAATCAGAATTCGTTATTTTGAATATGTAAACAAACAGGTTGTTGATAAACATGATTGAATTGAAGACAAGTCTATTTCAAGCACAAAATAACTTATGTTAAAGGAGTCTTTTTAATAGGGTATAAATGCATTTGTAGATTAATTTTGATGACTTTTATGAACATAATAAAAGAACTCCATATATGTTTTCAGTAATTTATTTGTACTTATCTCCTTTTATGTGCCTACAAAAGAGAAAAATAAAAATATCAATATTTTGCCAATATTGGCCACATTTAACTGACTGATTATTCGTAATTGTTAACATTGGAAATGATTCTTTCCCATGGTAATCAATTGAAGCACTTATCTGACAGGGAAAAAAGAAGTGATTGGTGATAAAAATGTTTACTTTAACCTGCCTTGGCTTATTTTGGTTTCATTCTCGTTTTAACCAAGGTTTTCGAAAAAAGACAAAAGAAAAGAAAAAATCAATTACAAATTGTTAGCAACTACAAATTCATGAACATCTTTGGATAATGATTTTTTGAAATCAAAGTAATAAAAGGAGGACATGTTAAGAAGTCCAACCTTTGTCAAACTTGCTTGTTTCCTGAATACTTTGCTGCATAAAGTAGATCTAAGCACGCTAAAGTCTTATCAGAGATGTTTAAATTAAAGAGAAAAATCATTTTGATATTTAAGATATTGCTTCTGTGTTATAAAGTTAACTTCTATGCTTACGGCACTTATGTTTGTAAAGTTCAAAGGGACATGAGAAAGTGTAACGAACCGAGGAAATGAACCTCTCAAAGACACAAACACATCCCATCAGTGAAAAACACTGTCACTGAGCGGTTGTGTTGTCTATATATATACAAGCATGTTCTCGCCATCAATGCATAAGGTTCCTAATTTGCATAAACGTTCAACGAACGATACATTACTCCCACTTCCGAGAAGACTCGTCCCGAATCTTGGCCCTTGGGAGACACGTCGGGAAGGCAACTCCGATAGAAGGAGAAGTCTTAATCCCATCGCTGCAACCAGTGTAACGAACCGAGCAAATGAACCTCTCAATGCACAAACACATCCGATCAGTGAAAAACACTGTCGTACACTGAGCGGTTGTGTTGTCTATATATATACCAGCATGTTCTCACAAACAATGCATCAGGTTCCTAATTTGCATAAACATTCAACGAACGTTACACTTTCACAAGCCATTTAGTGATTCGTTGGTACCTTGACTCTTTTCATTCAAACATATTAGACAGTCCAGGATAATGTCACGAATCTGTGTTCAAGGTGGTAAACTGTTCTCTTTCCATTTTGATATGATGTTTCACATCCACAGACAGCATGCCAGGGGCTCAGTACAAGACAATAGAACTTTCGATAGCCTTGCGTATAAATCTCCATGCGCTTAACATGTTAACCCTTGTCAGTGCAAGTGGTTGTGAATACTAGATTGGACTTAAAGGACAAGTATATCCAGATCACCACTAAGCTCATGGACGACGCTCTGTTTGGATCTAGAAGTCTACAGGACATCGGATACTATATTCATAGCTGCCTCATCATGAAGGAATACTCCATCATCTTAAGTCTCTAATGTGGTATTATCACCAAGCCTAACATTAACATGATACTAGCAAGAAGCTTTGTATGTTATACTTGCTATTGCATCATAGTATCATAAGTGTTCGGATTGTATTGGATACGTTCAATCAAGACTATAAAACTTCCACCATGCAGCCAAACTATGTCATAGGACACATCTGATACAATAACTATCACAGTCTCAGGCGCCTTTTGGTTGATGTCTTCATTGACTAGCTGTATAGGTTACAGAAGACCATACTTCTTGTACCTTTGTGATTAAAATCGTACCCGTCAATGAGAGTAGATGGAAATGCACATAAACCACATGTACCTGTAATGCTACTGATTTCCTTTCCTTTCTCCCATATTAGCACATTCAGGATCTGGACAGTCACATGATGTGACAGGTATGGTCTACTTTATTTAAGAGATTCGGGTACCTTTCCTCGTGTTAAAGGCTTTGATCATGAGCATCCGATGTGTACATATGCTTCATCTTTCATCTCTTTCTTATGAAGTTTATTATCCAAACTGATCAGCATCCAAGAACCCACCACAACATCTACATACAATATCCAATTTTAATCAACTGAAAGTGCATACCAAGCATATTGTGTCTGTCTAGCAGGGAAGAATTACTTCATCATTTATAATTCAAGGTCCTATTCTTCAGATGGATATAGCGCCCACTCTCTCTTCATGTTCAAACTAATGAACACACAGTGTCAGAAGCAAGAAACTGTCCACTTAGCATCATCAAGTTGGATTTAGATCAACAGTTTCGAATCTGTTCAGCTTGCTTAAATTCCTCCGGTCCAACATACATGAAGTCAATGGCAACACCATCAAATATTCGCAGATCTTTCATCCAAGACTGTTATATTCAACATACAATTCAGACAAAGATGCTGCTGCAATATAGAATTTTAAATCTAAGCCTTTCATCAGTTTGACATTACAGCTAAGAGAGGATTGACCAATGTGAGCTTTAGCTACAGTGACATCTTTTAAACGCACTGACTAATGCCAGATCCATTGCTTTGTTGCAGCAGTACATGTAATCGGGTTGAAAAAAAGATAAGATGTTTACCTTGTATTTCATGGAATACATCGCTTTATCAATATAATTTACCTTCTTTCATAATAAAATGTTAAACTTGATGGAATTACTCCTTTGTAATGTTAATAGAAAAGTAATAACGGTATTACATATTTATGTTGAGTATCATACAAATGGCACTGTACGGTATGTATGTTTCTCTGAATTAAAGGCTTGTTGTATGTTGTATATTGCTATTAGATCTTGTCTCAATAAATGGTTGTCTTATCAAATTTTAACAGTATGTCCTTAAAATGGTATGCATTGTACATAATGAAAAATCCATGATCAAATAGCCAGTCACAATAACTTTTGTATTTTCAAAATGGCGTTTGGCTGCCATCTTGATTTTTTCAACACAGAGTGGGCAAAATTGAAATTTAACATCAAAAATGAACTTTCCATACCCCAAAACCACAAAAAAAGACACCTTACATGCCATATTTTTTCTTAAAGATGTCGTGTAGAAAAACCACGATGCTAATTGGCGGTCATTTTTAATTTATGCAAATTATGCAAATTGCCCAAAGTTGCCAGAGTTGCAACCTCGCTCAATTCAATGCAGGACCTATATAGACTAAGAATCAGCAATAAAACTTCATGTTACTCACAATTTCTAGGTTCCGAAAATTTTGCCTCGACTACAAGGAGTTGAAACTGTGTCCAATTTTAAGTTTTGAAGCGGTTGGGCCGATCGTGGTTTTTTTTTTTTTTTCGTGTTTTGTTTTTCGATATCTAATGGGGGTTTTTCACGATTGGCGGAAATAAACTCAATGAGCGGCAATGAATTTATGTAGAACCAGTCAATTCCGTTTTTACTCGGAGCCGATCCGAAGGCAAACGAGATCTGTCCGGCTCAGCCGGACACATTTTGACTAAGACTTCGGGTGTTTCCGGCTTGAAACACCCGGATTGAATTTTGGATATTGCCGGCTTCTCCTATAGGTAAACCGGAAACCACATGTTTTTGCTAATGGTATAACCGGTGTTTACATAACTTGTTACTCGTACGTATATTACCGTTATCCGCTCTGGCAGAGCGGTATTATTACCAGTTTAGGGAACAAGTGCAAAGTTTAGAAGATTTGAAATCACATGACCCCTTATCATGTTGGTTCAAAACTCACTAAGGGGTTAGATGGCGATTTTCATGGCACAGTCTCCCGGTTTACTTGGAAAGGACAATGGCTCTTGCCGACCCCTTCTTGCAAATAGGATTTGCCCAACTTGGTGAGCCGTTCAGGCAGTTAGAATTGGGGTCATCTACCATCTTTAATGCGCGAGGGTGCCTTAAATGTATAAAATTACTCTTCATCCATATAATATTTCATAAAATGTGTTAAAAGGAATCAATTCATATGTCTCACATATGAATGAAGCAATGCATGCACAGATTATTCTTAACAGCAACATTCAATTTTTTGCACAAGTCAAATTCCCCTTTTCCTGTTTTATCAGAGAAGGGATTGTATGGGAAAGACCATTCAAAGACTTAGTCTTTACTATTATTCTTTCAACAAGCGCCCCTTGCTTTGCAATCTTCTGGGTAAGGTGTTTCAGAGACAGGTATCTGTGATTTACCAGTAGACCCAAAAGCTGTAATATACCGGGGTTCTTACTGTTGGTGTTCTATTTCCATCAATAAAAAGTGATCAGGATACAAATCTGATGCCCCTTCAAATTGATGCGATACTATGAAATATTTGTAATCTTTTAAAGCGCTAATCGTTATGACAATGTTTCTATAAGGAAAAAACTATACTTGCTACACAGACATGCAGAAATAAAACCAAAAATATGTAATAACCCTATTCTAAATGACCTATCTTTTGGTCATACTACATCAATTAAAATGACATATATCTAGCTTTCCTAATCAATGTCACCATAGTGTATATAATTAGATGATTTAAACAGTTCAATTTTGTACTTTTCAATACAGAACGACTCACTCAACAACCACACAACAACCCCCACAACAACGGTTGTGTTCTGTACAGGATATGTAGCAAGCCTTCTAAGAGAGGCAATGAATTGAATAAATGCACCGATATTTTGAGCCTTTTAAGTATTATTTTTTTTGTATGTAAATAGTGTTGACAAACTATTGCGAAGCGGGGATTACTTCATTGCATATCCACTCCATGCAATGCTCTTCGAGCATATTACTTTGTTGACTTGATGTTATTAAAATTGAGGTGGTATGTACAGAAAAAAATCATCTGTTATATTGGTTTTTGGCTTGGAAAAGGGTAAGAGCGTATCACCTGCATCTATTTCGGATACCTACTATCTACAAGACACGCATCTCGTCCAAAACTACGTGCCATTATTCCCTTCTTACTATCTTTTCAACCCGTCGCTAAGGAAACGCTTGTGAAGCATAGCAACAGACTATGTTGCAGTGAATGTAAAGCTTTATTCTGATTGGTAAAAAAATCGGCATTTGGAACGGCAACATTTGAAATTATTGTTTTTAATCGTTAACTCTTACATGATAGTGAAACAATAAGTTGTGATGTATATATATATGTTTCCTTAATCAAATGACTATCTAGATTTTACATTTACGATCCATATTTGAAAACGAAAGTACAATGAAAGAGGTCTCGAGAGAAACAATTTGGCGTCTTCTATATTACTTCAGAGTTGTTTTCATTTGATAATCCCAATGAGTTGAGCTTGGTTGTCGCCTATATTTATCTAACTATGTTATAGGGGTTCGTAGAGGGTTCAACACCATGTTAACTGTGTTTCATTATATTATGTCTTTCCTTGGGTTCACCAGTACTAGGTTAGAGCTCTGGGTTAGTATGATTATTATCATCATTGATATTATGATCTGTTTTGTGTTGCATTTATACTAGCCCACCTTCCCGCCTTACTTACAAGGTATTCAACCCCTAACAAGACAAATGTTGATGTAAAATAATGTTTGATATCATAAAGAATGTGTATGGATCGAAATTCTTATTTGCCACCTTTCATTCATGTAAATTTAATTTCAATGTAAAAATTGATAGTTAGGGGGTAATTATTACTGATTTGATATCATAATTCGTTGCTATTCATTTTGTAAATATTTATTCAAAATCCGACAAATTCGGAAAAGTGGCTTGGTGAATGCCTTTCCAATGATAAATACTTTCATGTTTTAGATTTCAACTTAGTCTTTAACCAATGCAAATACAAGTTTTCAATCAGGGGTGGACTACCCTGATAAAAAGATGCCTAGTTGAAAATTGTCTCTTGCAGATTGTACTGGATTGATGAAGGCCTCATCAGAAGGTGCGGTGTTGATGGGACGGGTCTTCAGCTTGTTGATGTAAAGAAAACGCACCCTTTTGCCAAACCTGATCGTCTTCTGGTTTATAAGGTATAAATATCCACTCTCACACGTATTTACTAACCATTTGAACCATCGCAATAGTACCGTAATTTGTACGTGATTAACTTTATCTTCTCACGTTTATTCATGTTTATGCATGTAATTGTAAATTTTATGTTTTTGAAGTATCGGACTATGTGCTTAAGTTCTAATAAATTTTTGTTATGTAACGTTTTATTCTAATCCATGTGTATGTAGTGATTTGGTTCGAATTCGAAATGAAATATTTTATTGTACTTAGGCCTTCGGCCTGCATACACACATTAATTACAATAACATAATACATACATATCAAAAGTATGTCACATGTATTTTAATCAAAAATCGTAAAATCGCTTTTGAGATCCACCGAATATAAATGGTAGAGACTCAGACAATTGTACGCTTCCTGGATCAATTATGCTTTCATTAGCTACTTCTTTTAATCCGAACAAGATGGCTGCGCCACATGTATTTTTGCTTTTGTCACATACTTTTGCCAATGATAGCCACAGTGTGTACCCTTCATGAGTTGACTTTATAAAGCGTTACGTCTAACAGCATGTCCAAATGAGTCGGTTTTCGATTGCGATTTCTCTGTCGAGTGTCAGACTACACTTCGTTATCATACAGTAATACCTCGTTGATCCGAACACGTCCTTTCAAAACAACATTTCCGGATTAACGAATAATCCGGACTAATGAAGCAGGGCCGGGTTTTTAACATATTTTGACAAAAACGGTCTATATGCACGTGTATACTTATAAACCTTTACCAAACGCCAAATTTTCGACCGTCCCAAATTGAAATTCAAAATTAATCTTCTGATATGGCAGAAAACATTGTGGGTCATGGAGAAATCGCGTGTCACGAGCAATTTCTCCTTTACTCACAATGATCTTGAGAGTCGTCTGCAAATACTGGTCAAATGTCGTATTGTATGGTAATTATTTAAGCAAATTACTGCACAGTATTTCCGTTCCCTTACAATTTCGTTCGGATTGCGAGACATCCGGATATTCGGGGTCCGGGAAAACGAGGCTTCACTGTGCAGGGTACCACCAGAACCGGAAAGTTGAGGGTCAACTCATGCGGGGTCCGGGTAAACGAGGCTTCACTGTACAGGGTACCACCAGAACCTGAAAGTTGAGGGTCAACTCATGCGGGGTCCGGGTAAACGAGGCTTCACTGTACAGGGACCACCATAACCGGAAAGTTGAGGGTCAACTCATGCGGGGTCCGGGTAAACGAGGCTTCACTGTACAGGGTACCACCAGAACCGGAAAGTTGAGGGTCAACTCATGCGGGGTCCGGGTAAACGAGGCTTCATTGTACAGGGTACCACCAGAACCGGAAAGTTGAGGGTCAACTCATGCGGGGTCCGGGTAAACGAGGCTTCACTGTACAGGGTACCACCAGAACCGGAAAGTTGAGGGTCAACTCATGCGGGGTCCGGGTAAACGAGGCTTCACTGTACAGGGTACCACCAGAACCTGAAAGTTGAGGGTCAACTCATGCGGGGTCCGGGTAAACGAGGCTTCACTGTACAGGGTACCACCAGAACCGGAAAGTTGAGGGTCAACTCATGCGGTAAACGAGGCTTCACTGTACAGGGTACCACCAGAACCGGAAAGTTGAGGGTCAACTCATGCGGGGTCCGGGTAAACGAGGCTTCACTGTACAGGGTACCACCAGAACCGGAAAGTTGAGGGTCAACTCATGCGGTGTCCGGGTAAACGAGGCTTCACTGTACAGGGTACCACCAGAACCTGAAAGTTGAGGGTCAACTCATACGGGGTCCGGGTAAACGAGGCTTCACTGTACAGGGTACCACCAGAACCGGAAAGTTGAGGGTCAACTCATGCGGGGTCCGGGTAAACGAGGCTTCACTGTACAGGGTACCACCAGAACCGGAAAGTTGAGGGGCAACTCATGCGGGGTCCGGGTAAACGAGGCTTCACTGTACAGGGTACCACCAGAACCGGAAAGTTGAGGGTCAACTCATGCGGGGTCCGGGTAAACGAGGCTTCACTGTACAGGGACCACCAGAACCGGAAAGTTGAGGGTCAACTCATGCGGGGTCCGGGTAAACGAGGCTTCACTGTACAGGGTACCACCAGAACCGGAAAGTTGAGGGTCAACTCATGCGGGGTCCGGGTAAACGAGGCTTCACTGTACAGGGTACCACCAGAACCGGAAAGTTGAGGGTCAACTCATGCGGGGTCCGGGTAAACGAGGCTTCACTGTACAGGGTACCACCAGAACCGGAAAGTTGAGGGTCAACTCATGCGGGGTCCGGGTAAACGAGGCTTCACTGTACAGGGTACCACCAGAACCGGAAAGTTGAGGGGCAACTCATGCGGGGTCCGGGTAAACGAGGCTTCACTGTACAGGGTACCACCAGAACCGGAAAGTTGAGGGTCAACTCATGCGGGGTCCGCATTTACCGCATGAGTCCGGGTAAACGAGGCTTCACTGTACAGGTTACCACCAGAACCGGAAAGTTGAGGGTCAACTCATGCGGGGTCCGGGTAAACGAGGCTTCACTGTACAGGGTACCACCAGAACCGGAAAGTTGAGGGTCAACTCATGCGGGGTACACAATGAGGCTAGCATCTGCAAAAGTAGGTAAAAAAGCAAAAATACCTGTCCGTCATGGGTGCAGCCATCTTGTTCGGAAGTAAGATCGTAAAAATTGGTCATGTGTTTCCCCCCTGAATAAGTATGTCCAATATTTTCATATATGAAAGCATACCGTGTGAAAAGATTAAATCATCACATGTTTGTGTAGAAGTATATGCTCATGATTTCATACACACTGTTTGATGTTTGCAATGCATGATGTTTTGAATATCCTATTTGTATGTTTATTGATATAATCATATTGATTTATCTGTATGTATATACTGTATTTGTTTATCCTAAAGAGTTCTCGTTTGTTGTTGCTTCAAGGATGTACCCGTAACATAACCAACTTTAAAGGGAAATATGTGAGGATACGTTTACAATTGTTTGTTTGGTTGTTTGTTTTTTCCAGAACTATCTTGTTTGGACAGAATCAAGTTTTACAACTCGAATACACGTCAACAGCAAACTGATACCTTCTGCAAGAATAACTACTTATACCGTATCATTAAATGCAACTGACATCAAAGCCATGGACCCTATTTTACAGCAGGCAGTTAAAGGTACGAAACATTGTGATTTACTTACGTCAACTTAACACAATATAACGTGAACGTTATGGTTTATCAGGTTGAAGTGATAGATTTGTTTAAGGTCAAGTTCAAGTTCAAACATTAATTCTCCAAAGTATAAACATATATACAGTGAGGGGAATGGCTTACCTATATAATTGGCTAGGTGTTATGTACATTTTGAAGAAATGACAATCTTATGAACAAATGACTATACTTTAAATGTCTAATGACCATTATAGTGAAAATAAGAGTTCGGCGTCTAAAAGATCATATCAAAGTCATTTTTATACCATAAACAGCCACACATAGATACATAATAAAATTGAATGAATAAATAAATGTTCAATCGGCTCAATATAAAAACAACAGAAATCAAACATAATTCATTGGTTTGCTAGTCAATTAATTGATCTGTTTATCGTTTCATGATTGGTTTGCTGATCGAATTATCGAATAAGTAATTGAATAATCAAATGACTTTTCAAAAACATGATTGATAACTGATAAGTTGACTGATTTACTGATTTGTTGGTCGAGTAATTGATTGATTGATTGATTGATTTATCGATTGATTTATCGATTGATTTATCGATTGATTTATCGATTGATTTATCGATTGATTAAACGATTGATTTAACGTTTGGTTTGACGATTGATTTATCGATTGATTTATCGATTCATTGATTAATCGATTCATTGATTAATCGATTCATTGATTTATCGATCGATTTATTAATTGATAACAGATACTGTTTGATCAACATACGTGTTGTTATTCAGCGCTACCAATAGGTAATAGAGAGAGAAAGAAGAACATACTTATTTGTCTTAACAATCTTGATCATGCTTTCTTGTACATGTAGCTCTACTAACATAAAAAAATATTTCCAAAACTTCGAATCCACAAAATCTAAGAACCAACAAGCTGATATTTTCGAGACTGTTAACATTATATACAATAACGCAAGTACATCAGTTTGAAATAAATAGGAAATTATACTGTACAGGGTACTTTTCGTAAACGGTAGTTTTTTCAAGCAAACGTTCTTCATGGAGGCTCGCTGGGTGAAGGAGGAGACAGAAGAACGTAGTTGCAGACATCAGTATCAGAAAAGACAGCAGTCCACGGGGACTGTTCTGACTTCATTTGCGATGATTGTAGAAAGTACTGCCACTCAAAATGTTGCCTCCACAGTCATCGTAGACATTGCAGAACCTCGACACGGTGCAACGCATCGTCTACCTAGACGGACGGAGGCCAAATCTGAAACACCGTCTTATAAACAAAATGACCGTTAAAAGATTAAACTGGTGCTTTGCTAATGTTATTGAAATCAAACCAGATCGAAGGAGGTTCCTACTTGATCTAAGTAATAATCTGATGCCCAGCAGTTGTTTCTGTACGGTTTAGATGATTCCCCCTTCAGCATCACATCATCACCCACGGTATTCTCATTATAAGAAGTACACTCATAAAAATACTACAAACAATATTAAAAACATCGTCAATATCAATGATAATATTATTAGCATCGTTATAAGTAGTATTCCTATTATATGTATGTTATTAGTAAAATTAAGAAGTACATGTAGTACCATATGTACAGTTTTAATATTACTTATATAATTATGAAGTAGTACCATATGTACAGTTTTAATATTACTTATATAATTATGAAGTCGTACCATATGTACAGTTTTAATATTACTTATATAATTATGAAGTAGTACCATATGTACAGTTTTAATATTACTTATATAATTATGAAGTCGTACCATATGTACAGTTTTAATATTACTTATATAATTATGAAGTCGTACCATATGTACAGTTTTAATATTACTAATATAATTATGAAGTCGTACCATATGTACAGTTTTAATATTACTAATATAATTATGAAGTCTTACCATATGTACAGTTTTAATATTACTTATATAATTATGAAGTCGTACCATATGTACAGTTTTAATATTACTAATATAATTATGAAGTCGTACCATATGTACAGTTTTAATATTACTTATATAATAATGAAGTAGTACCGTATGTACAGTTTTAATATTACTTATATGATAATGAAGTAGTACCGTATGTACAGTTTTAATATCACTTATATAATTATGAAGTAGTACCATATGTACAGTTTTAATATTACTTATATGATAATGAAGTCGTACCATATGTACAGTTTTAATATTACTTATATAATTATGAAGTCGTACCATATGTACAGTTTTAATATTACTAATATAATTGTGAAGTAGTACCATATGTACAGTTTTAATATTACTTATATAATAATGAAGTAGTACCGTATGTACAGTTTTAATATTACTTATATGATAATGAAGTAGTACCGTATGTACAGTTTTAATATCACTTATATAATTATGAAGTAGTACCGTATGTACAGTTTTAATATTACTTATATGATAATGAAGTCGTACCATATGTACAGTTTTAATATTACTTATATAATTATGAAGTCGTACCATATGTACAGTTTTAATATTACTAATATAATTATGAAGTAGTACCATATGTACAGTTTTAATATTACTTATATAATTATGAAGTCGTACCATATGTACAGTTTTAATATTACATATATAATTATGAAGTAGTACCATATGTACAGTTTTAATATCACTTATATAATTATGAAGTAGTACCATATGAACAGTTTTAATATTACATATATAATTATGAAGTAGTACCATATGTACAGTTTTAATATTACTTATATGATAATGAAGTCGTACCATATGTACAGTTTTAATATTACTTATATAATTATGAAGTCGTACCATATGTACAGTTTTAATATTACTAATATAATTATGAAGTCGTACCATATGTACAGTTTTAATATTACTTATATAATAATGAAGTAGTACCAAATGTACAGTTTTAATATTACTTATATGATAATGAAGTAGTACCGTATGTACAGTTTTGATATCACTTATATAATTATGAAGTAGTATCATATGTACAGTTTTAATATTACTTATATAATTATGAAGTAGTACCATATGTACAGTTTTAATATTACTTATATAATTATGAAGTAGTACCATATGTACAGTTTTAATATTACATATATAATTATGAAGTCGTACCATATGTACAGTTTTAATATTACTTATATAATTATGAAGTAGTACCATATGTACAGTTTTAATATTACTTATATAATTATGAAGTTGTACCATACGTACAGTTTTAATATTACATATATAATCTGCTTTATCAGCATCATTAGCATTACCACTATAGTCTTCATTGTCATTATAATTTCAATATTATTATCAATATTATTATCAATATTATTATCAATTCAATTAGTGTAATCATTATAACCTTCATAAGCGCTATCATTGATATTACCAGTATAATTACCAGTGGCATAACAATTAGTATAAGAATTATCAGTATCAGTATGCCTAAATCTCACCTTATAATCTGCTTTGACCTATCTGATTCAGAAGTTATGTATTTATTTTTCTATGGTTTGTAATAGTGTGTTGTTAGTTTCAAATCTGACAAGTCACAAGTTTCCATTGGGGGATATGTTTAATGTCATAAATCAACATGATGACTTCCAAATCAGAAATCTTGTTATTTTGTACAGTACCATCCACCACAACCACAACTACGACGACATCAAGTGAAGCCCCTCCTATTTCCGAAACCACGCCTCCTGTTTCCGAAACTGCGCCCACTATTTCCAGAACCACTATTTCCAGAACCACGCCTCCCGTTTCCGAAACTGCGCCACCTATTTCCGAAACCACGCATCGCGTTTCCAAAACTGCGCACCCTATTTCCAGAACCACGCCTCCCAATCTTGAAACCACACCTTTATCTTCAAACAACGTATTTTCCTTCATGTATAGCAGAGGAGAAGACTCGAATATAGGTATCCCTGCAATCATAGGACTTGCAGCTAGTAACGTTGTGTTAATCATCATAGTGACAATAATAATCACAGTTATGTGTAGGTATGGTCACATTTTCGTTTTTCAATTTGATGTATGTTTTTTTTTTCATTTTTTCATTGTATTTCTTTTTTTCATGTTTGCATTGTTTCACTTATCCAATGCCAGTCAATGTACATATGACTCATTGAATGCTCCCAAGTTATGCAATTCGCTATATTAAACATTTGTTCGTTAACCTTCATTATATTCGATGGAGTATTTGACCCGAGAAATAAAATGTTGTTTATTATTTGCAAACTTGAAATCAGTTTTCCCAATAGCGATCACCTTTATGTCAGTAAAATAACTTAAGTAATGCTGTTCGGTGATGATCAGACAGCCTTAGCAAAAATAGAACACTTGATACTCTAATGAAACATTCGAGGGAACAAGTAAACACAATTTCAAAATAGTGTTGGACAAATGACTTGTATGGCGTTCGATTAATGAAGTTTTCTTTGTCTAACGGTCAGAACGCATTAATAATGCACTATTATTGCATGTTTTCAAATGATATCAATGAATCGTTCCCCCATCATTAACCTTGCTATTTACCCCCAACTCTTATAACCTTGCTATTGACCCCCAACTCTTATAACCTTGCTATTGACCCCCAACTCTTATAACCTTGCTATTGACCCCCAACTCTTATAACCTTGCTATTGACCCCCAACTCTTAACGGCGTCTTGCTCTATAGAAAACATATTTGTCAGTTGTTGGTTGAATTGTGGACTTCGAAATCAATCGGAACTACTCGGGTATTTCCGTGAGCTGTGAAATACACCTCGGATATAAGTGTAGGGTTACAATTTTTCGGGTGAATCGGCATCCGCCAATTAACACATTTTCTAAGCGTGCACGTTAAGTAGTTCAATGTGTATGGAAGTGTTGGACATCCTTTTTCATCACTTTTGATCAGTAACTCATACCAAATGGCGAACTTGTTGTTGTGACATGTATACTTGTTTCCTCAATCAAATTTAACGACTTTTTTTATTTTAAATTTAAGATCTATTTTTAGAAACAAAAGAAAGTGACGTCATTCTCGTGAGAAACAATATGGCGTCATCCCTATTATTTCAGAGGTGTTTTCTTATTGGATAAACCCGATGTGTTCAGATTGCTTCGAAATACCAGAGACATAGATGTCTCTGGAAATATCGAAAACAATGCTAAACTTTAAGAACGTTTTGCAGGCAAAACCAGACACCAAAGCCGCCGTCTAATGGAAGAAGTCCTCCGGTCGGCACAAACAATCAATCTGCTGGCAGTACATACGACAGCATCGGTAATATAATCGACATTGGTGTACCTGAAAATAGTAGTTGGACACCTGATGTAAGTCAACACGTTTCCTCATGTAGTTGTTGTTGTTTTGTAAAGTGGAGTTTATGCGCCTTTTTTCAGTCATACCTCGACCGACAATACGGCTATTCGAGCTCCTTGTACATGTATTTCCAAGTTACCAGAATCACAGCTTTTTTTTTCAAAAACACTTACTGCTTTCCCACATCACTCACTTTCTTGGGCAGAAACAGGAAATGCCACGTAATCTCGAAACCATTCACCATGGTAATCCCTGTTATGACGTCACTGATTACAATTTGAATCTCTTCTATGGTGACAATGCTGACAGGGATGACTTTTTGAATCCTTGTTGAAGCTGAACTAGACCAGAGTGAACTTGATTGTTTTCTCGTCATAGCGTTATCTTTAGAAATAATTACGATTTGTAATTAAGCAATTATATTTAAGATGATATTCATAAATCATTTTCTTTGATCTTTGACAGAAACATGGTAATACACACACCAATAACTAATTCTATACTTTACAGAACGAGACGCGTACCTTGGAACGCCCTTTGCCTGAACCCATTCCATGTCCTCTTGTACTCAACACGCATAGCTCGGACTATATGGTACCCGTCCCAATGCACCCAATCTCCTCAAATAGGTTAGAAATGCCGAGAAATCTGGAAACCAGTCATCTTTACAATTCCTGTCATGAAGTCACTGATTTTCGTAAAAATCCCTTCTGTGGCGGCCATATTGACAGTGAGGACTATTTGAATCCTTGTTGAAGTGAAACAAGACCAGAGTGAACTTGAAATGTCCCCTCATATTTGCCTTGACATTAGAAACAATTTCGATCTAAAAATCAAAACAATATCTCAGACTCTCGTAACTTCGAATTTGATGATTAACCCTTTCCCAAACAACACATTTTCAAATGTCCCAAATTGAAAGAGTTTGCAGACGACATTTCAAAATGTGAGGAAATTGGAAAATGATCTTCTGATAGGGCAGAAAACATTATGGGAAAAATAGAAATTGCTCGTTACGATTAATTTCTCCATTTTCCCACAATGTTTTCTAAGGCCGTCTGCAACAAAGTTGTCAAATGTTGTTATTGTTTGGGAAAGGGTTTAATCACGTCTTGACCGTATGTCATTCCAAATAATATATTTTTCATTTATAAGGCCTATATAAGAATACGGTGACGTAATATGGGACAATCTTCCGCAGAATCTCAAAGACCAACTTGATCTCATTCAAAATGAAGCAGCGCGCATAGTAACAGGCTGTTCAAAACTTGTTTCCATTTCTGATCTCAACAATGAAATTGGTTGGGAATTCCTTCACCAAATAAAAATTGTTTTACTGCATGGCGTTGATGATTTAAGTACTTCTGAAAATGAAAATATTTTTGCTGCTGTTCACTCCTTTATAAAAGAGAGTAGACGTTTTTCATGAGATGTCATTCGTTATTATATTTAGACTTGCCATACCACTTAACATATTTTCTATTCACTAGTTCAGAGATCATATTCATGTTAGTGTCTATATATAAGTTAGAGGCTAGATAGTGAAATTTAATATAGGTTAGAGGCTAGATAGTGAAATTTAATATAGGTGAGAGGCTAGATAGTGAAATTTAAACGATATAGAAACCTCAAGGAAGGCTAGATAGTGAAATTTAAACGATATAGAAACCCCAAGGAAGGAGCGATAGCGACTGATGGGGTTTCTATATCGTTTAAATTTCGCTATCTAGCCTCTAAATAATTTAGTGTTTAACCTACATTTCCATAGAGCGCTCTGTTAGACGCGGGCAAACCACGCCTCTACGGGTATGATCGGCGAATGGCATAAAACTGCTGCTCAGTATTTTGAAATTCGACATAAACCACGCCTTCCGCGGCTGTCAATTGCATGCCAAGAATCTGCCGTACCATATTTGGAAGAAGAAAACTGCACTACCCAGTGATGTAGATTGCAATGTAGTTTTGAGTTTAACCCGTTAATCCATAATTTGTTTCTCACCTACAGCAGAAAACTTGAGAAGCCCTTGTGACAAAAGAAGAAATTGCTTGTACCGAGCAATTTCTCCTTTTGTCACAATATTTTCTTTTCAATTTCAAAGAGAAACTGTGATTTTTCATAATGTATATATATATATATATGTGTTGTCTGTTGATGCTTTCAATTTGTACCCGTCACATTATTCCTAATGGGTTAAAAGGTTAATATAGTTCAGATTCTTTTTTTTTACAACGATGTTAGGATAAAGGATTTAACCCTATAACCCAGTTAATTGTAAATCCTTTTTATTTATTTCTGTGTTTATTTCTCCCCCGCGACGTCACAGCGATCTTTCCATCACTACCGTAGTGTTGGCTTACACGTGTCATTGATTTGGAGGTGGAGCCTAAAACTACACATTTATGCGCATGTGTGATACCAGAGTTATAGTCTCATAGAGCCCAGATAGAACACTCGAATAGTAGTTTATGGAAAATAAACCAACAAAAAATTTCAAATTGACGCATTCTCATTGGATGAAAATGTAGGTTAAACACTAAAGAACAATCCATAGAAATGGCAATTTGACTCCACATCACAGTACTCTATTATACACTTCTGACTATTTTTTCCCCTAAGGTTTTTCTTGTTTCCCAATTGTTGTTATATCATTTTTTCATTTTATTGTTGAATATTTAGGAATAGTTTAAGTTTAAATATATTTTTTGTCTACCAGATATATAGGAGACGATCTTTATAAGCTTAGCTTTCGATCGAATCCTTTTCATCTGTTTATTTATAAATGTAAATCTATGTACAAATATATATGAAATGATGAATAAAATATGTTTAAACTAATAAATACAGGGTTTTGGACAATTTGTTTAAATGGAATATTTATTTACTAAGTATTTGAATGTTATTCTGTAAATCCTGTTTTATAATTATTATTAGAATTGTCTCAATGAAAGGCCTGGACTTACACAATACAATTTTCTGAATAGGAAATAATAAATAGCATTATTTTTCTCATTTGGTGCTCTGATTCTTTATACATGTATTGGGTTTATCATGCAGTTTTAACAATTTCTACAGTTATATAACGATATTTCTCGATTCACCAGTCCTTGGCATGGGTTTAATGACCGTTTAATGAGTCAAAAGCTTCATTTATCCCATATTCATGTAATAGAAAAGAGAGTTTTCAAACGATATAAAAGAAAAAGGTTACCATTTTGAGAAATAGAGTAGCCAAGCTAGCTAACTACTGCAATCTCAACATATCGGGTTTACACAATGAAAACACCTCTGTCATGATATGCAAGCTGCCATATAACCTTTTGCAAGACTTCTTTCGTTGTATTGTTACTTTTGTTTCCAAAAAGAAAATAACAAATGCAATATATATACGGTTGTGACGGTAATAGGGTTTATGCATAAATATTACTTCTACAGTCTCGCTGTAGAAGCCGGCTTCCATGGGTGATTCGGTAGAATGGTTGGCTTTCTCTTGTAGTTAAGCAACGTACTAAGTGGTTAGTACCTGGATGGGTGACCCACGAAGGCTTTACTCCGGGAGGGACCCGATACACGTTACACAGTCATTTAATATGATTAAGGAAACAAGAATGTTATCACAACTTATAATTTGACTTACGTGTGCATTACCGACCAAATATATTGGTTTTAAATGATGTTCAACGCTCCCATAAACATTAAACTACTCAACCTGGTCACTCATTATGTGATATGATATTAGCTGGAATGTTTAGCACAAAATATGTTACCCTACACTTACATACAAGGTTATGGAAATACCTCAGTAGTTACGATTGCAGAGATATAAGTACTGTTGTATAACATTCTGGAAGATTTGGGCTAAAACCAACTATAAGTACTGTTGTATAACATTCTGGAAGATTTGGGCTAAAACCAACTAAACCAGCTTGTAAATACCAATTGTCTTTAAAAAAAAAAAAAGTGTCCTCGCATAATTAATCGATGAATGTTAAAATTGTGGGTAAAATTGACTCATGTTATTCTAGAAAGTTTTCCTTTAATCACAATTTTCCTTAAACTTTCTTCATATAAGCATTTTCAGACACCTGCATCAGATGCAATTACTTATTATTTTCCATTGCTTTCTACCTAATTTAAATCTTAGAAAGATGAATGATTTAAAAAAAATATTTTTTTTTTTGTGTCGTCTGCTTTCTCAAACCATAAATATCTGCTCAATTTTGATGAGAAAAGATACTCAGGGAAGCAAACAGATTAGATCAAAGGCCAGCTGCCAATTTTCTTGGGCAAGACATTGAAGTGTGGGAGTGTCCTTGGGCAAGACACTGTAGTGTGGGAGTGTCCTCGGGCAAGACACTGTATTGTGGGAGTGTACTCGGGCAAGACACTGTATTGTGGGAGTGTACTAGGGCAAGACACTGTATTGTGGGAGTGTACTCGGGCAAGACACTGTATTGTGGGAGTGTACTCGGGCAAGACACTGTATTGTGGGAGTGTACTCGGGCAAGACAATGTATTGTGGGAGTGTCCTTGGGAAAGACACTGTATTGTGGGAGTGTACTCGGGCAAGACACTGTATTGTGGGAGTGTCCTTGGGCAAAACACTGTATTGGGTTGTATTGTGGGAGTGTACTCGGGCAAGACACTGTATTGTGGGAGTGTCCTTGGTATGGTAGTGTAAGCGTGTCCATGGGCAAGGCACTGTAGTGTCTGAATATCCTTGGGCAAGACACTCTATTGTCTGAATGTCCTTTTGCAAGACATAGTATTGTTGGAGTGTCCTTGGGCAAGACACTATAGTGGCACAGTGTTCTTGGGCAAGACAATATAGTGTGGGTGTGTCCTTGGGCTCGACACTGTAGTGTGGGAGTGTACTTGGGCAAAACAATGTGGTGTGGAAGTGTCCTCGGGCTAGACACTGTTGTGTGGGAGTGCTCTAGGGCAAGACAATGTAGTGTGGGAGTGTCCTTGGGCAAGATACTTTAATATTGGCTTGCAGATGCTTCAAATGGGAGTCAATACAATGTTTACAAACCAAATCAATCTAAAACTCTTTGGGTCCAGTTCATTAATTAGTGTATAAAGATATAATTGATAAATGATTTTATTCAATTTGTAAAGCAGCAGACCTTTCCATCAACACTTAACGATATCAGTGGAAAATAGTTATAGGTCCAACACAGTATATTGCCGAGTTAAAAAAAAATGTGAACAGGTGAGATAGGCTTAACACAACAGTAGGTAACTCTGATCAGAACCCCATATCTCAGGTATGGTATAGGTCCAACTCTGTATATGGCAGAGTTAAAAAATGTATACAGGTAATATGGGCTAAATGCAATGGTAGGTAACTGACCAGAACCCCTTATCTTAGGTATGGTATTGATCGATTGATTCATAAGCATCACACAATAGTGCAATGGACCTTTACCAGCCATTAAAATAACCATTGAGATATCAATTTGGTTAGTAACAATTAGTTAAGTTAATGAACAATTCCTCATTTTGATTGGTTAACCCTATTTCCAAACAATAACGACATTTCACCAGTTTGTTGCAGACAACTCTGAAACATATTGTGGGAAAGGAAGAAATTACTTGTAACAAGCAATTTCTCCTTTTTCAACAATGTTTTCTACCCTATCAATCAAAATATTATTTACTAATTTCATCATATTTTGAAATGTCGTCTGCAAACTCTTTCAATAAGGGATAGTAAAAAGTTTCGGGTTTGGTAAAGGGTTAAAGAATTTAGTTCATGGCTCCATGAACAGAAAAGAAAAACCTCCAGAACTAGTTCAGAGGGCAAAAACAAATAAACACAAACATGATGACTTCAAAACAATTCTAATTTCTAGTTTTAACAAACCAGTTATTTGTACAGCAATAATTTTACCTCTACGTCCTGCATCCTAGATGCATAAAAATTGGCAGGGACGCATAAAATCAGCAGATATGTGTCCAGATGGAAGCATGATCTCTAGGGACACATCAAAATGGAAGTTAAGTGTCGCAACTCTTTACGATTGGCGAGTACGACTTTTTAATATTTATCTTTTTTTTCATTTGTCAATATCGCCGATATAATCCAATACAAAGCGTTAGTATACTTTTTGGCATGACATAGTCGCCCAGATGAAAATCGGCTGCTTTTAGCTGTCAAGATTGCAATGCCTCCAAAAAAATAATTAAAATCGATCCAAGGCAGACCAAGTTCGGAGAAAATAACAACAGCAATTATGTCATGGAGGGTACGGACACGGACGATTCCACTCAAAAGGTCCCGTCGAGAGAGAGAAAATTCCACCTTGAATGGTATGTGGACGAGCCAAAAGAACAATGCGCGTACATGGATGAGCCAAAAGAACAATAGGCGTACATGTTCTGTCAAATATGTACAGACAATAATGTCAAATGCTCCATGACAAAATCCTCTATGAACACCACCTTCCAAAATTCAACCTTAACCAGACATGCTGGCTAGGAAGAACATGTACGCTTTGTCAATGCTCCCATATTGAAGAAAGATATGGATCTTGTTACCAAAAAATAACAACTGCCAAAGACAAGCCTTTTTCTCTATTTTCAAAACACTAGAATGGATTGTTCAGAAAGATGTGCCTTTGGATAAATACGAATCCTTAATAAAACTTTTGCATGGATTCGATATGTGGGGGACTAGACCCTAACAGTTTGCCTATTTTACCATACTGGTGAATATATCTGCTCCTAGCACCCAAAGATATATATATTTTTTTTTATATGGGTTTTACATCACATCAACATTATTTCAGTTATGTAGCGATGCCCGACTCTTAATGATGGAGGAAGACCCCTTACTCAACTGCCCATAAGGGCTGGTCAAGGCGGGTATTCAAAGATATAAGTGTGGGTATTTTGTATTTCTAGTTAAAACATGTAAATGTTATAGTTGAAAAATTATACCCTGATAAGAGAGCTCTGGTCTCAGTTAACATCAATCGTATCTACTTGGCAATCCCCGTCAAAAGTCGGTAGATATACCTCGTCAGCAGTTCGTGAATACACCAGAAATCCTGGGGTAATTCGGCTGTTTTCCGGCGGATAACACACATGTTTACAACGTGTACACAGGCACTTAATATGTATATAAATACACACAAATTGGTTATATATCACAATTGAATGTTTTTTTTACTTTTTTCATTTAAGATTATCATATCAACACATCTTTGTTTCATATTTTGTCAATTGTATCTTTTTGGCAATCCCAGGCTTATGCCGGAGGTTTCCCAGTACATACGATTGCAAACGGACGTGCCCTTCGTTGCTGACCTACTTTCAAAAATGGCTCCCCATTACCTCCGAGGTTATTTTAAGAAATGGCCGAGGTGATCCGAATGAGTTTACATTTTCTGTTTTGAGTGTGGACATTTTTGTGTTTCAAACTTCCTAGTCAAAAGTTAAATTGGACATCAGACAAAACATGTTATTATTGTTAAAGCTGATTATTGATATCCTGATTAGAAGGCTCTTAAATCGCCTGATCTCGGTTTCTAACATAGCAATGTGTAACAATGTGATTTAAGTTATAATAATCCCTGTCAATTAAAGAAATAACAAGAATGTGATTCTCGTGTTGGATTTTTTTATTATTTGTACGTGGACGCATACTTTTTCTCTGGGACACATAGTTTTAAAAGATATGTGTCCATTGGACACATAAACTTTCATTTTCCAAAATTAACACTGATTTCAAGAGCTAAGAATCTGAAGAAAACATGCTAGAAAGTCTTACTGGGATTCGAACCCAGATCCCTCTCAGAAATACTAAGATGCTCTTACCAGTTGAGCTATCAGACCGAAACCTAGCATTTAATTGTTCCTATCAGATTGTCATGGAAGTTGGTGTACCTATCACTTAATGCAGAATGACCAGAAGAGAATGTTAAAAATAGTTTTACTAAAGGAGCAATGATGATCAAACTGGTGCCATTGCATAATAAGGACAAACCAGAACAAAAAAGGAAATTATCCTGAAGATTCTAAGCCCATATTATCATTTAGAATGACCAACCCTTCATACCCCACCCTACCTTACTAACATCCTTTTTGCCCTATTTAACCCATACAATCTGTGTGTGACTAACCCTCATTAACCCAACCTCCCACATTTTCCAGTTTAAACCAATCTTAGCCTATAGTATTCTGTAGTGTGTTGAGGAACCAAGACGCTAAAGCATGATATTCCAAAGAGAATCTAATGTGTTCCAAGCTTCTCAAGTCAAAGGAGAGTAAGCTGTCACTAGGATTGAACTGATAAATTCTTGAACATTGAATGAAACCTCACTTAATGATTTGATCTTACTAAAGAAAACTTTTAATTTTTTAATACAAAATCCTAGTATATTCTAACTAAACCTGGCTCTAATAAATTTGCCAATTCATAGTGATGAACCAATCAAAAAACGCTTTCAAACTGATTTCAAAAGGAGATAATTTACATTTTTCTGAAGAGACGTCTCTGGTATGGGTGTTACCAGGTGAATGTTAGACATGGATAATACCGGTCAAGGTAAAACTGGGTTCAGTGTGGAAAGCACATTTAATGCACTTAATTCCAAACATGCTGCTATTGCTTCAAGTTGCCGTAACTGATTGTCACGGACCACACTTCCTACCCAAAATACCAAGGTTACTAGCATACTTTTGTCTGATGCTTTATCATCTTCTATACACAAGAAGCAAGCCTATAGATCCTACACTTACAATACACGATAAATGCAAGAATTGAACTTAAGTTATTGAACTGTATGTACCTTGCCGAGGAGAACTTGCAGAAAACTTTGACTTCTTAAAGCAATGAATTCAAACGCCTTAATTTCCTGTACAAAAACTCATATTGTACAAGAGACAGTCTCTGGTAAATGTATGGTCAGTAATACCAGGTAAATGTCAAACATGAGTCATACTGTTAATGTAAACTGCAAAGTCCTGTGTAACCATGATTATAGTACTGGATTCCATGGTTACCAGGTAAATGTCAGACACGAGTCATACTGGTAATGGTACATACAGGTTCAGTATGGAAGCACAAAACATGCGCAAAATGAGGCAACTCCAAAACTGCTGCAGTTTGGGGGGCAACGAATCACCTCATCACCACACTTCCCCCAGTACCAGGATTACCAGCATATTGCTGTCTGATGCTGTTTCATATCCTATTCCAAAGTAGCGAGTTTCAATACCTATATGATCACTATGTCCTGTCATTTGAAAGATGCAATACCCGATGTACCCAACAACATTAAGTATCTTAAAGGTTCGAACCATTCTGAGCCCAATTAATTGTATAGTACTAACCCTTCAAAGCCAATCCTATGTCAATTTATGATTTTAACCGTATTTCTATAAATTGTGACTAAACATTCAAATCCCATCCCATCTCAACTTCATAGTTCTAACCCCTATGGCCTATTTGAACTGTTAACCCTTTACGGTATATAGCGCCGTTCGCCGCCTTATCGATTACCGCATAAAACGCTTTTCGCCTTTATACCTATTACCGTATAAAACCCATTTTGACGTTCTATCGATGACCGCATAGAACGCTTTTTGACAGCTGAAAAATTGATTTAACTTTAACCCTTAATTACACACATAAACACACACGTCACTTTCTCCAAATTTCATTTTTCTCTTGAATAAATATGTTTTCTTTCATTTCCGATGATAAAATCATAGGGTCAAAGTTTAAACTTTGGCTCTAGAGAGAATTTTTTGATAATGGTCCCACGACACCCTTCTGAAAAGGACGCTATCAAATAGAGATGAAGGGAATTCAAATTACAAACCCAATCAATGAGAGGCCGTCAATATCCGGTCATAAAAGATCAAAACAATGCCGATTTGTAAAGACTCGATAAGGATTTCATGCAATTCTTTAGAAAATTAACACATTTCTAAAAATACAATTCAATTAAAATGAGAGCGAGCATACGGCACGCAACCCGTAAATGATGTTAATGACACGGAGCTGTTGTTCAAAGTTGAATGGCGAATGAAAATAAAGCCGTCGAATAAAGGACTTTATAAAGACGGCTACTTAAAGTATTATGTAAATTTCGGTGATTCCGATCGCAGGTCAGACATTAATGTAGATTCAGAGCAGTTATTTGATGGGTCTTTTTTGCATGAAGATGATGAAATGCTGATAAATCTTACCAATTCGCGGAAAAGCAAATTAGATTATTCCTTAGACCTTGACTACAACAACGAGCTTTTGGTAGATTCATCACCCATGAACACATATTTTACGGAAATATAAGCATGATTCGTTGCCATAATGAATTGATATATACAGTTTTACATGTATTAGGGGACCAGGTTTGACTGCTTTATAAAACGATATTGCGTTGAAAAACATTTTTTGATTTGGAAACGGTTTTAATGGAAATAGAAGTAAAACGATTCAGTTTTGTTGAGAAATATACAAAGACAAAGCATGTTCCTCCGTCATGAATGGCATTTTTCGTCAACAAAATTCCCTGCAATTGATGACAAAACAGAAAAACAAATTAGGGATCTCTGAGGGGGAACACATATGTCATTTATTACTCTTGATTTTGTATAATTCACACCTCAATATACAGTTACAGTGTTTATCTAATTTTCTTCACCTTAATCTTAATATGTATGTATCACTAAAAAATAGAAAATAACATCAATTTAAAGGAAATTTTGTTCTCGTCGTCCTTTATTCTCTGTGAAAATCTATTGGATTAACGAAAATTGCATTAATCTTGGTTTAATTAACAGTACCCCAATCAGTGACAATTATCGGAGATAATCCTATGCAAATAGGTACCTAGGGTGACTGATTATGTATGCGTTAATGGTCTCTGATAATCGGATGGTTTATACCTATGGTGTCATTGATAAGCCTTATCTCTATACCTTAAAGGGTTAAGTCCTGTGTTACCAAAAGTTAAGTACTGGATTCCATGATTACCAGGTGAATGACAGACACGGGTCATACTGCTAAAGTAAACTGTAGAGTCCTGTGTAACCATGATTATAGTACTGGATTCCATGGTTACCAGGTGAATGCCAGACACGGGTCATACTGGTAATGGTACATACGGGTTCAGTATGGAAGCACAATACATGCGCAAAATGAGGCAACTCCAAAACTGCTGCAGTTTGGGGGGCAACGAATCACCTCATCACCACACTTCCCCCAGTACCAGGATTACCAGCATATTGCTGTCTGATGCTGTTTCATATCCTATTCCAAAGAAGCAAGTTTCAATACCTTTATGATCATTATGTCCTGTCGTTTGAAAGATGCATTACACAAAGAACCCAACAACATAAAGTATCTTAGAGGTTCTAACCATTCTTAGCCCAAATAATTGTATAGTGACTAACCCTTCAAAGCCCATCCTACCACAATTTCTCTATTCTAATGGTTCTTAAAGGCCTAGTTTAGTCCTTCTTTAATTGACCCCCCCCCAAAAAAAACCAATAACCAGATGCCCACCCAGAGTGATGACCAGCTGTGATAATTAATTGGGATTACGTAATACCATGTATATAGCACTGTGTCAAACTGATGGGTTTCTTTTGACATTTTTTTTTAAAGAGGACATTTAAGCAGCAGAATTGATTTTTTTTTTTCAATTAGGCTTCAAATATTTTTTTTGGGAAGTTTGAAAGGTTTTTTGGTAGGTTGCTTTTTTTGGTTTTTTTTTTCGATTTGTGCCATATATAAAGATCATTTTACGTAATTATGACTCGCTGCATAGTTATAGTTACTCTGTAGTATCATCATCATCATCATCATCATCAACATTATCATCAAAATCATCATCATCAACATTATCATCAAAAGCATCATCATCAGCAGCATCATCAATGTTATAAGTATAACAAGTGCTAATTTATGGAATAACTAACTTATTATTTTCTTCACATTTCTTCATAGTTTATTAAGAAAAATCTACTTATCTTGTTAATCATTGTTTTAAATAAAGAAATGAAGAATTCAACTTTTATTTCTTATTCATATTCCACATTATGAAAAAAGAAGCAGAATGACATTTTTTTCTATGTGAGACTTGAAATATATTTTTGTAATTTTGGATGGGTTTTTAATAGGGGACTGTTTTTTTAATTTGTACCTTGAATAAAGATTAATTTATGTAAGAATGATTTGCAGCAGGGAATGTTATAGTTCCTCAGAGGTATATCATCATCATCACCATAGTATATCATCATCATCCATTTTATTACTTTGACAAGTGCTAGTTCATTGAACAAGTAACTCATTATTTTTTTAATTTCTTGTCAGTTTATAAAGAAAAATCTATGTATCATGTAAATCCTTGTTTTAGATAAAGAAAGCTATAACCAAACACCTATTTCTTATCAATATTCTACATCATGAGAAACCGAAGGGTTGGGGTATTGCATAATCTGACCACCCATTCCTTATCAAGTAATATACAGGAAATTTGCTCCATGCTGTGGAACTGTATTGTTGCCCTGTAGGGTGCCCAGTAGGAGATAAGATACCAGACATTCCAAAGACTAGGCCTTTAAGACTATATCATTGCATGATGACAAACCCTTCAAAAAGTCCATCCTATCTTAATTCTATGATACTATTCTAAGCCCAAGTTATTGATAAGTGACTAACCCTTCAAGCCCATCCTATGTCAATTCATAATTTTAACCGTTCTTAGCCCACATTTCTATGAATTGTGACTAAACATTCAAATCCCATCCCATCTCAACTTCATACTTCTAAAAGCCCCTATGGCCTATTTGAACTGTTAAGTCCTGTGAAATCACGATTATAGTACTGGATTCCATGATTACCAGGTGAATGCCAGACACGGGTCATACTGTTAATGTAAACTGTAAAGTCCTGCGTAACCATGATTATAGTACTGGATTCCATGGTTACCAGGTATGCCAGACAAGAGTCATACTGGTAATGGTACATACGGGTTCAGTATGGAAGCACAATACATGCGCAAAATGAGGCAACTCCAAAACTGCTGCAGTTTGGGGGGCAACGAATCACCTCACCACCACACTTTCCCCAGTACCAGGATTACCAGCATATTGCTGTCTCATGTGATTCCATCTACTTAAAGAGTAGCATATCCTAACCTTGCCAAAACTATGAATGATTCCCTCTCTCTGACCTACTGCAATTGTTTAATACATTAGAAAAACTTTTAATTCAAATGGCAGCCTGTAATTGAAATTTATATATCTTCCCCTATTGCCCTTAACATGCAAGAAAAAATCCCATTAAGTAGAATAAACTATAAATTGATAAACATCCCTCATTTCAGCGCTTTGAAATCAAGACTTCATGACCAATTCATGCAAGATTGGTCTAGCTACATCAATAACTCATCAAAACTATCATATTATTGTAATTTTAAAGAAGAATTCAAATTTGAAAATTATTTAACCTCAATACAAAATGATCACTTAAGAAAACATTTGACCAGCATTCGCTTGAGCTCACACCCACTTGAAATTGAAACTGGAAGAAAATATGGTATTGATAGAAACAATCACCTGTGTAAACTATGTAGCATGAAAGTAGTCGAGTCTGAATTTCATTTCATATTACGTTGCCCAAGATATAGATTTTTACGTGAAAAATACATGATTAATTTACCACACCCAACTGTTGATAAGTTTTATAGTCACATGTCTTCCTCGAATCATTGTAAATTACTAAAATTGTCAAAATATATTAAGGAAGCTATGGATGTTAGAAAACATATATTGGAAACCATGTTGAATTGATTTTGACTACATTTAATTGTACTTGCCAGTTATAAATACCCATGGTTTTATGACTTCTGTTGTTATGTTCCTTTTTATGTGTTGTATTATATCTTTTCTGTAATTTCATGTCTTTGCCATGTTTGAATTGTAAATGGCTTAAGGCAAACTTTTTTTGCCGTTGCTAATAAAATGTAAAAAATAAACCCATTTTAGGAATGCTTGGCACCAGGGGAAAAAAAGGAACTGTTAAGCAAAATATCTTGAGTATTAGAAACATCCTACATTTCTACAGGTTTGAATTGGAAAGCACTTTATTTTTATAAAGGGCAAGTAAAATCTAATTAAAATTGACTCAAAACTTTAGAACTGTATGACATACAATCTCATTGTTTTGAGAGATGGCTTAAGTATGAGAAAATATCCTACATATTAAAATTGGAAAAAGCTCTATTTTTTTTTTATAAAGGGCAAGCGAAATCTAATCAAAATTGACTCAAAATTTTAGAACTTTACGACTTGCCCATAAGAACTCGCAGATAAATTAAGAATTTGAATACCAAAGATAAAAAAAAACTTAATACACATTGGTGGGATTCTACCACTCTGCAGTGCTGCAACCGAACAGTTTCTATCCCCCCTTCCGGCTGGGGGGGTTCCCAGGTCATTTCCTGGTACTTTTTGTATCTGAACACCGCTACTCAGCTATTTTTGAAATCATTTTAAAGTCAGAGTCTGCCAAGGCAAAACCCAGGCCATCCTAGCGATCCAAAAGGAGGCACCCTCTGCCTCATGAAAGCTTAAAGAAAACTCATCCTCATTCATGACCTCAAAATTGAAAAAAAAAGAATTATGCAGATTTCCCCTTCAAATAAGATCTTTGTTAGTCTTTCATGTATGTATAGACAAACATATTAAGTCGGTACTTATTACAATCTTTTTTTTGGTTTTTTTTTTTTTTTTTGGGGTACAGCACAATCCGCCAGGACTGTAGCTGACATTTTTATATCCCCCCTGCCAGCTAGGGGTTGATCCTAACATGTACCGAACAACATGATTAACTTACAGGAGATCTGAGAAACGAAAGGCTCAATCATTTTTTCATCCAGAATTAAGAAAGCAACATAAGCAGACATAAGGAATCTTGCATTGATGCAAGTTTCTGTCGTGTTTTTGAATGACACGCAATCTCATTGTTTTGAGAGATGGCTTAAGTATGAGAAAATATCCTACATATTAAAATTGGAAAACGCTCTATTTTTTTTATAAAGGGCAAGCGAAATCTAATCAAAATTGACTCAAAATTTCAGAACTGTATGCCTTGCCCATAAGAACTCGCAGATCACTTAAGAATTTGAATACCAAAGATAAAAAAAAAATCTTAATGCACATTGGTGGGATTCTACCACTCTGCAGTGCTGCAACCGGACAGTTTCTATCCCCCCTTCCGGCTGGGGGGGTTCCCAGGTCATTTCCTGGTACTTTTTGTATCTGAACACCGCTACTCAGCTATTCTTGAAGTCATGTTAAAGTCAGAGTCTGCCAAGGCAAAACCCAGGCCATCCTAGCGATCCAAAAGAAGGCACCCTCTGCCTCATGAAAGCTTAAAGAAAACTCATCCTCATTCATGACCTCAAAATTGAAAAAAAAAGAATTATGCAGATTTCCCCTTCAATTAAGATCTTTGTTAGTCTTTCATGTATGTATAGACAAACATATTAAGTCGGTACTTATTACAATCTTTTTTTTGGTTTTTTTTTTTTTTTTTTGGGGTACAGCACAATCCATCAGGACTGTAGCTGACATTTTTATATCCCCCCTGCCAGCTAGGGGTTGATCCTAACATGTACCGAACAACATGATTAACTTACAGGAGATCTGAGAAACGAAAGGCTCAATCATTTTTTCATCCAGAATTAAGAAAGCAACATTAGCAGACATAAGCAATCTTGCATTGATGCAAGTTTCTGTAGTGTTTTTGAATGACACGCAATCTCATTGTTTTGAGAGATGGCTTAAGTATGAGAAAATATCCTACACATTAAAATTGGAAAACGCTCTATTTTTTTTTTATAAAGGGCAAGCGAAATCTAATCAAATTGACTCAAAATTTTAGAACTGTATGCCTCGCCCATTAGAACTCGCAAATCACTTAAGAATTTGAATACCAAAGATAAAGAAAATCAATCTTTTAATACACATTGGTGGGATTCTACCACTCTGCAGTGCTGCAACCGGACAGTTTCTATCCCCCCTTCCGGCTGGGGGGGTTCCCAGGTCATTTCCCGGTACTTTTTGTATCTAAACACCGCTACTCAGCTATTCTTGAAGTCATGTTAAAGTCAGAGTCTACCAAGGCAAAACCCAGGCCATCCTAGCGATCCAAAAGAAGGCATCCGCTGCCTCATGAAAGCTTAAAGAAAACTCATCCTTTTTTTTAAAGGGCAAGCGAAATCTAATCAAATTGACTCAAAATTTTAGAACTATATGCCTCGCCCATTAGAACTCGCAGATCACTTAAGAATTTGAATACCAAAGATAAAGAAAATCAATCTTTTAATACACATTGGTGGGATTCTACCACTCTGCAGTGCTGCAACCGGACAGTTTCTATCCCCCCTTCCGGCTGGGGGGGTTCCCAGGTCATTTCCTGGTACTTTTTGTATCTGAACACCGCTACTCAGCTATTCTTGAAGTCATGTTAAAGTCAGAGTCTGCCAAGGCAAAACCCAGGCCATCCTAGTGATCCAAAAGAAGGCACCTACTGCCTTATGAATGCTTAAAGAAAACTTATCCTCATCCTTATAAAAAGTCTTAATTATCTTTTAAAAAAATTTCATATTGTATATGAAGAGACAGTCTGTGGTAAATGTATGGTCAGTGTTACCAGTTGAATGTCAGACATGGATAATACCGGTCAAGGTAAAACTAGGTTTAGTGTGGAAAGCACAATTTAATGCACTTAATTCCAAACATGCTGCTATTGCTTCAAGTTGCCGAGCTTCAGGTTGCCAAGCATCTGAATGCCAAGCATCTGAAAGCCACGGACCACACTTACTCCCCAAATACCGAGGTTACCAGCATACTTTTGTCTGATGCTTTATCATCTTCTATACACAAGAAGCAAGCCTATATATCCTAGACTAACAGGACAAGATAAATGCTTGAGTAGAAATTGAACTTAAGATTTAGAACTTTACGACTTGCCCATAAGAACTCACAGATCACTTAAGAATTTGAATACCAAAGATAAAAAAAATCTTAATACACATTGGTGGGATTCTACCACTCTGCAGTGCTGCAACCGGACAGTTTCTATCCCCCCTTCCGGCTGGGGGGGTTCCCAGGTCATTTCCCGGTACTTTTTGTATCTAAACACCGCTACTCAGCTATTCTTGAAGTCATGTTAAAGTCAGAGTCTACCAAGGCAAAACCCAGGCCATCCTAGCGATCCAAAAGAAGGCATCCGCTGCCTCATGAAAGCTTAAAGAAAACTCATCCTTTTTTTTTAAAGGGCAAGCGAAATCTAATCAAATTGACTCAAAATTTTAGAACTGTATGCCTCGCCCATTAGAACTCGCAGATCACTTAAGAATTTGAATACCAAAGATAAAGAAAATCAATCTTTTAATACACATTGGTGGGATTCTACCACTCTGCAGTGCTGCAACCGGACAGTTTCTATCCCCCCTTCCGGCTGGGGGGGTTCCCAGGTCATTTCCTGGTACTTTTTGTATCTGAACACCGCTACTCAGCTATTCTTGAAGTCATGTTAAAGTCAGAGTCTGCCAAGGCAAAACCCAGGCCATCCTAGTGATCCAAAAGAAGGCACCTACTGCCTTATGAATGCTTAAAGAAAACTTAGCCTCATCCTTATAAAAAGTCTTAATTATCTTTTAAAAAAATTTCATATTGTATATGAAGAGACAGTCTGTGGTAAATGTATGGTCAGTGTTACCAGTTGAATGTCAGACATGGATAATACCGGTCAAGGTAAAACTAGGTTTAGTGTGGAAAGCACAATTTAATGCACTTAATTCCAAACATGCTGCTATTGCTTCAAGTTGCCGAGCTTCAGGTTGCCAAGCATCTGAATGCCAAGCATCTGAAAGCCACGGACCACACTTACTCCCCAAATACCGAGGTTACCAGCATACTTTTGTCTGATGCTTTATCATCTTCTATACACAAGAAGCAAGCCTATATATCCTAGACTAACAGGACAAGATAAATGCTTGAGTAGAAATTGAACTTAAGATTTAGAACTTTACGACTTGCCCATAAGAACTCACAGATCACTTAAGAATTTGAATACCAAAGATAAAAAAAAATCTTAATACACATTGGTGGGATTCTACCACTCTGCAGTGCTGCAACCGGACAGTTTCTATCCCCCCTTCCGGCTGGGGGGGTTCCCAGGTCATTTCCCGGTACTTTTTGTATCTAAACACCGCTACTCAGCTATTCTTGAAGTCATGTTAAAGTCAGAGTCTGTGAAGGCAAAACCCAGTCCATCCTAGCGATCAAAAAGAAGGCACCTGCTACCTCATGAATGCTTAAAGAAAACTCATCCTCATTCATGACCTCAAAATTGAAAAAAAGAAATATTATGCAGGTAATTTCCCGGCATTTCTCGTTTCTTTACATCACTACAATGATGCAAGATTCCCTATTTTAGAATTCCAGCAGACGAACATTTCTCTACCCTGGTATATTTTTGAACAGTCAAAATTAATCTTATTGTTTAGAAAGATATCTTAGGTATGAGAAAATATCCTACACATTTGAATTGGAAAATGTTTATTTAAAGGGCAAGTTAAACGTTATTGAAATTGCTATTTGAAAAAGGTCTAAAGTTCTAAGATCCTTTCAACACTAACAAAAATAAAGAGGGTTTATGTAGAACATACTTTAAGTGGTGGTGGATTCAACAATTGCTTGCTTAACAGACAGCAGTGATTTAGTACTGGTTATCAAGTGTCAGTAGCCTTTACTGTACTTGGAAGAGCTACTTACTGCAAAGAACCCTATCATTTTATTAAAGTGTGAACGTTTTTAAGCAAAACTGATCATATCGAAAGTTGAATTAGTCAAATAATGTTGTACCTTATATGTTCACATTTCAAAACCAGTCCAAGAACTGCCCCCAAGGCCTTGAAATGGTGTCTCCATGCAAACATTTCCTAAAGTTAATAACTATCCAGAATATTTATAACTGTTACAAATGCATCCAATCAATGAATGATTGGTGTATTAAGCTAAGATCTTTTAGCTCGCATTATGATAATGTGGATAAATGTATACAAATTCATCCAAAAAAGAAAAAGAAATTCTAATGATATTGAAGGTAAAGGGTTCAAACCTCCAATATATATGCATCCAATGAGTGGTCAAAAACACAACATACCACATGGTAAGGATACTTATACCGCAGAAGATCAAATCTAAAGCATTATTTTCAAACCAAATATTCATCTACAATGCTAATTCGGTCAAAGTGCACGGTGACCACCAAGTTTTAAGTCTTCAATGTTAGCCATTATAACCATAAATATCATGAACCATGATCTATTTTGCAAAATTGTGTCAAATAAACCAACCACCACTCGTAATTCTGCCTACACTCCCATCTCTTAAAAATGCACATTGGTGGGATCTTACCACTCTGCAGTGCTGCAACCGGACAATTTCTATTCCCCCCTTCCGGCTGGGGGGGTTCCTAGGTAACTCCTAGTACTTTTAGCCAACCTTATATTGCTGGAGTCCAGGCTTGCAAGAGCAAAACAAGCTATCCCAGCTATCAAAAAAAGAGGCATCCGCTGCCTCTTGGAAGCCTTAAAAAAATTGTCCTTATTCATCACATCCAAATTAAAAAGGAAAATGAATTATGAGAAAAAAATGTAGGAATGAAAGAAAACGCAAAAGCATCAAACTCATAGAAGATGGTAATAAATCAATGTTATTTAGCCGCAATTTCACTCTGTTTTCCCATTAAAAAGAACTGTAACCTTCATTTAATTATTAAATAGGTTCAAATGCAAAATCAATCATTAAACCTTTACCCCGAGTCTTGTTCCTTAAGTCACCAAAAATGTTTTCAGAGCCCTTACAATAAGTCTTAATTTCCTTTGGAAAAAAAACCCACTAATATTGTATATGAAGAGACAGTCTGTGGTAAATGTATGGTCAGCGTTACCAGGTGAATGTCAGACATGGATAATACCGGTCAAGGTAAAACTGGGTTCAGTGTGGAAAGCACATTTAATGAATGCACTTAATTACAAACATGCTGCTATTGTTTCAGGTTGCCGTAACTGATTGTCACGGACCACACTTCCTACCCAAATACCAAGGTTACCAGCATACTTTTGTCTGATGCTTTATCATCTCCTATACACAAGAAACAAGCCTATAGATCCCAGACATACAGGACAAGATAAATGCTTAGAATTGAACTTAAGTTTTAAAACTGTATGTACCTTGCTGAAGAGAACTTGCAGACAACTTTGACTTAAAGCAATGAATTGAAAGCTCTTATCAAATTCCACTTGAAAAATTAAAAAAAGAAAGCCATGGCAAACCAAAAGTCATCCCGGCTATCCCAAATAGAGGCATCTGTTACCTCTTGGATGCCTAAAGAAAACTTCTCCATGCACGTTATCCCTATGGTAGAAGTAATAACTACAGAAAAAAATGGTTTAAATATGGAAATGCTTAAGCCAAATCAGACATTGAAATGAAAGCAATATAAGCAGACATTAACCTGAGATTATTCATTCTTGCACTGACCAACACATAAGGTTTGGTGTTTTCTATTTGAAAAACGAAAATCAAAAAGATTTCCGATTCTTGCAACATGAAAAAAAAAGAAAAAGAGTTATGTAGAAATTGCTTTTAAGTGGTGATTGAGATAACAGTTATTTGCTATAAATATAGAAGCCATATAGTACTGGTTTTCAAGTCACAGTGGCAAACACTGCACTTTTATAGCTCCAAAATGTTAAGAAGAAACCTAAGCTTTTAATGAATTGTGAGTGTTTGTAGTTTCTAAGCTTAAATGACTATTTGAAGTGTAAAAGAATCAACTAAATAAGCACCTAACATGTTTGCAGTTTAAAACCAGTCCAAGAACTGCCCCCAAGGCCTTGAAATAATTTCTCCATGCAAACATTACCTAACAAGTAAGAATTGTACATTTTGAAACATTAACCATTTATACATCAAATGAGATGTCAGAAAGACATCATCATGGATATCTAAACAACAGAAATATGAATAAACCATGAAATTATTGAACCCGACCTATACTTCAACTACTTTAACTCCTTCCAATCAAAACAACCACCACTTGTGAAGCAATCTACAGTCCTATCTTTAAAAAAAACCCACATCTATATACAAACATATTTTTTTTTTTTTTTTTTTTTTTTTTTTTTTTTTTTTTTTTTTTTTTTACTACTACTACTACTACTACTATATATATATTAACTATATATATTATATAAGTTTTGGCCACCTGAGATTCCTCCAGATCTTGTTAGAGTCAAAGCATGCCATCCCAGCTATCCCGAAAATAGGCATCTGTTGCCTCCTGGATGCCGTAAGAAAAGCAGTAAGCCGTCATCTTCAACCAAGACCTTTCAGAATATTTACCTAACTATTATTAACAAAATATTTTCTTTATAGGGAAAAGTGTTTTTTAAAAGAAATTGATTTTTCTAATGAAATTATTAAAGGAATGAATGATGAAATTACTAAAGAAATTAAACCAAGGAGTTTAGAGACAACCTTTGGTCAACTCTCCTTCCCAAAATGAGACGTCCGCCGCCTCCTGGAAGGATAAATCAACATCAATGCATGTCCCCAAATCCAACCTATACCTTGAGGTTCTGACTGACGAAGAGTAAGTAGAGCAAAATCCCTCCCTGCCCTCCCAAAATGAGACGTCCGCCGCCTCTTGGAAAGCAACAGAAAAACTCAGCTCTACATCTGATGAAACGAAAGATGCATCCTGCAACTCCTCATAGAAGGAGGAGGAGAACGTCAGTTCACCTTCACCCCTTACGAAAGAGTGGGGGAACACAGAATCGAGGCTCAGGTCTATCAAACCCTCTGCCTCCTCTCTGTGCTCCCAGAAAACCTCATCATCAACCAGAGACTCAATCCTAACACTCTGCTTTCTCATTGGACCATCTACTGACGTTCCCTCATCCTCTGGACTGAAACCTAAATTTACCCTCATCAGGTGGCCAAAACATCGATGGAGAAAAGCCTTCAGCTCACTCCAACCTAAAAGAAACTTCTCCCTCACATACTTGATAAACTCCATAATTTCACTGGTATTATTTCGTATGTATATCTGAAAATAGAAAAAAAAAACATTTTTAGTCATAAGACATAACCAATTTTAATGAACAATATACATATCTATAAATATTTAACAATGGTCTGAAGTTGTAAGATTCAATATCTTTTGGGAATCTTCTACAGGCTATCCTTTATTTATTTATATGTGTTTTACATAGCATCAACATTATTTCAGTTGTGCTTCCATTCTTAATGATGGAGGAATAACACATACTCAACTATCTTAAGAGTAGAACAGTCAGTATTCCTTACGTCAGTCCGGTTACAGCATCCCTTGAAAATACTAAAACATGTACTTTCACTAAGGACTGTTTCTCTATAAAAGAACACTGGCAAGAGCTATTCATCTTTTACTTGAAATTGTTTTTAATGCATATCACAAAGATTATATACACCTTTCACATAAAACTGCCGTCCTTCTGATTTTGCTTTGAATTTAGACCAGTCACAAAATCACACATTAGGGAACTGGTTAAAATTCAACAACAAAGCTTACTTTCTGTCCCAATGCTTTCACATAAATTATAAAGGTATTTCTCATTTGAATCTGACACTTTTTGTCTGCTGTTGCTTTATAAAATAAAAATAAAAATATACGAGGAATGGATTCCATCAAAAGTTCTTAATATACAACCATAGGTGGTCAAGCTTTTGAATTAGACAGACATTAATCCTTTGGTAGTCCATTTACCACTGCCAGGAAAACTAGTAATTTATTGGTAATTGGTAAAATGATCGAAGACAGTATTTTTAAAATGCTCATCATACAATCTTCCTTATCATGTGATGGGTATAAAGGTATATTTGTTGAGTTTCCTTCTATCATCAAATTATTTCTAAAGGTAGGAGTAAAGTGTTATTGTTTTTTGTTCTATTTCATGCTGCATGAACCCAAACATCATTTCCGGCAAACGAAAATGGGACAAGTGATGAGGAAAACAAGCTGTGTAAATATTAATAATTCAAATATTGCTTAATTAGATTATAATTGTAGTTTTCAGCTTAACCTCACCACCTAGGCATTTGCCATTCGGTGATCAAGAAAAAAATAAGTATTATTTATACACAGGATTTATCTACGCTGAAGGTTAAGAAAAGGTATCTTCAGGATAACAAGATCAAAGATTTAACAAATGCCATTTTAAAATCAAGTATCATATTATAAAATGTTTTCGTGGATTGGAATTTTTGTTTGCCAACTTCATTCATGTAATTTCAATTTCAATGTGAAAATTCAAAAATGAAATATATTTTTGCTGTCACATGACAAAAGCAAAGCACCCAGGAGGGAATTTCCTCAAATTATTTATAAACTGGGTTTCCCAAAGAAGAACAGACAGGCGCGACTGCTCAATTCACTTAAATCAACGAAATAACCGGGTTTTAGCACCTTTTAAGTACGAAAATTGAAAACGGTCTTTGGTTAAGTATTTTAGTATTACTCAAAATGTATGTACACATCCCTGAGAAAGTATCTTTAAAAAGAATGACAATACGGTTTGTTTACAATTAGCAATAAAACAAGGTCAGCCCAGAAACACCGGGAACCGAAGAGATCTGAGATATTCTCCACCTTGAATATGTCGTCGTGATGGAGGTTAATGACCGTACTTTTATGTGTATCACCTGATTTTCTAACCAGGTGACCATCACTTGTTTATCCGATCGGGTCAGGCATCACTTTTTAGAAGCAACGTTAAGGTAAACAATGAAGTAAGATTGTGCGCAACATAAATTTGTGAAAAATTTAATTTTAAACATTACTTATAAATAGTGTAGACATTAAACTGTCATGAATTTTTTTTTTTTTGTCATTATTCCTACATAATTAATAACTTTATATTGCCCAGTTTTGCAGTATTTTTGGGTCATAATATACATTTATTCATCATAATTTCATTAGTGGATCAGCAAACATTAAATTTGGAAGAATTACTTGTTCTTATGAGCAATTCATCCTTTGTCACAGTGGTTTCTACCCACTATCAAAAGGATACAGATTTTGCCGTCTGCTTTTTTAAACCAGATACAATTACGTAAAATTTGGAAACTTCCTAATATGCATCTTAAATCAAGTAACATGTATCGTATATCAGCAGGGATCAGGAAAATGCCGGTTTTGTGTTTTGGACCAATTTCGGTTTTACCAGACTGATTACAAGTTGAGATTTGATGATTTTTTTTATTTCTATTTTTAATAATAGGTTTTACATCAAATCAACATTATTTCAGTTATGTAGTGATGCCCAACTATTAATGATGGAGGAAGATCCCCATACCCAACTGCCCATAAGGGCTGGTCAAGGCTGGTTAAACCATTGGCATTCCGTAGGTCAGTCGGCGGACTGCCTCTCATGAACATCCATAACCCTCACAGGGAGATTTGATGAAATAATTGGTCTGGATAATAGACTGATATGACACTCTGTACACCTACCAATACCTCAAGAATCATATAATTAAACCTTTAATTGTTATCCCCATGTCAAACAATACCCGAGGTGCATATTAAGTGGGGTTTAATTGTAAACAAAAATGCACATAGATTGAGAAGTACATGTGACACCCTTAATCTGCGAAAACCAATCATATTGAGCAAATTCTGTCCGAAGTGTAAAGTTACTTGTTAGCTTGCGAGACATCGAAGAGTTTTAATGTGTGAAGAATGATGATAATGACAATTTTGCTTCCCATGCCAACGTAATATATATTCTTTAACATAGAACAACTTTATTTGATACAGGGGAATCATCAAAGGGGCTCTTGAAGAGTTTGAAACAAACAGACCTCAGGACATGTTTACATTAGAACAGACAATTTATAATACAATTATTAAAACTAAGAATACAGAAACATTAAGTTTATAATTAATGTTATTCCAAATAAAAAGTTTTGTTTCAATATTGTCACATAAAGCATAAACTATTGTTAGATGCATCAAAGAAATTAATAATTAATATTTTTTCTTTCAAGGGTGAGGGGGGTTGGGAGTTTGAAGACGTATGAAGGGTTTTTGGCTGATTCTTGGACCGATTGGGAGTCAGAGATTTCCTGATCCCTGCATATCAGATATCATTAATCAGATGAAGAACATATTGATAAGATGGAATCAGACACCTAAGTCAGCTGCCCTACTGTACACTTATTGTAATATTGCACATCCATCATCATAGTTTGTAAATGGTTCGTATTTTGTTATGTATTGTGCGTAAACCCTGGGAACTCATACACTAGCACTAGTGTAACACATGACCTAAGGAGGCTGTGTGACAAATAACAAATAAATATCACTTATGATAACTTGTACACATTGATTACGGTTATATGTAACGACTTTCCTGGATCTACCAGTACCAGGCTGGGGCTCTGAAGCAAAGGTCACTCCCACAAGACAAGGTGTGTTGGTAGAGCTCAAACCCGGGACTCCGAGTTCTAAGTCCGCCATCTTAACCACTGGGCCACGCAGGACCCATGGCAATAGCAAAATCTGCAGGGTAAAAAGAGGTCAAATTATGTATCTTTTAATCGAGAAATGTTTTCTTTTTGAGAAAAAGGCTGCCGAGATCCCATAAGTAAAAGAAAATAAACACTCTGGGTTTCTTACAAATGTGTTTAAAGGTTATATTTCCCGATAAACAAAATTTTCTTTAATTATGGTTTTTGAATTAGGTTATGGTTTCGTTATGACGGAGGTAATGAATTTTTTCTCATACAGAAGCGAAAAATGTTGTTTTTGACTACTTTTATTCACCTTTATTGATTTTTGTGAATGACTTATCTCCCTTGTTGTGACGTCATTTGTGCTTCAAAGTCATAGGAACTATCAGTAAGAAGAATCTAGTTCTCAGTAACGACAGTGATTTTGCACAAATTTCGGACATTTTAAGTGTTGAACTGTGTTTTGGGAAACGTAAATTGGATATTGAATATGGTATTTTGATAGGTCTTCTGGTGTTCTGCTTTTGGTAGCAGGGATGCGAGTTTCTCCCGTTTTCCGACGAACATAAAAGCTGCAAAAAGTTTCGATAAGTAAACTGGACCGTGTTTACTTTACAAATAAGCAAATGATATATTTCCCAAACAAGAACAGTAGGCTGTGTTACTTTCACTTCGAAGACGGCAAGTTTACGCATTGTTAGGCGTTTTCAGAGAATTGATTTTATTGATCTTTAAATGATCGGACTCAATTCAAAGTAATTTATACAGGTGAAAACGCTTCAAATTCATTCTACTTATTGAGTAACCGTTATATTTCCCTGAATTGGTGTTCGTGATTAAAACAATTCCTGACTGTTTTTTTTTTTTTTTTAAATGGGTTTTACATCACATCAACATTATTTCAGTTATGTAGCGATGCCCGACTCTTAATGATGGAGGAAGACCCCATACTCAACTGCCCACAAGGGCTGATCGAGGCGGGTAGAACCATCGGCATTCCGTAAGTCAGTCGGGAGATCCTGACTGTTAGTTTAAGGTGTTAGAGCCTCGTGTAGTCTTGCTAGATCTTTATATAGAATTTGCACTGTGTAAATGTAGATAAATTCAAGAAAAGGATAAATCACGTTGATTACACCTTTTTTGAAAGTTAATTTCCTTGAATGACTCTCTTCCTCGCCCAGCTAGTTTTGTTTGGAACAGTTTAACTATGCTACATACTTAGTCAGGAATACTTAATTAGGCTGCTTTACGATTATATTACGTAAGAATTCAAAGGGTTGCAAGAATATGTTAATTTCATCCAACATCATAAGTTATTGTATTGCCATGTCTTTGGGTTTTAAACGCTTAAATGCATCTTGTTCTCATTTGCAAAACTTGTTTTATGTTTTAACATAATCGTAGAAACGTTGCCATTGTACATAAATGAGACAAAATAAAAAATGTACGTTGATTGTTATGATAACAAACCGATTAAAACAAGCAAGTTTCTTTTATCTGCCAATGTCTTTGAATGAAAATTCAAAATAATGAATATTTGATATCCGCAAACTGTCTCTGGACTAGTCAACGCAAATGATAATGGGTTCGATCTTATCTTAAGCGTCTGCATAAATGAGACAAAATAAAAAATGTACGTTGAATGATATTTTTCTTTTAAATGTCTTTGAATGAAAATTCAAAATAATGAATATTTGATATCCGCAAACTGTCTCTGGACTTCAACGCAAATGATAATGGGTTCGATCTTATCTTAAGCGTCTGCTTTTCGGAATGACACCTCATTGCCATTGGTGATATTGGTTTAAATGACGTATGTCACACTGAAATTCAGGTGTTCAAACATGATTATCACAAATTTATATTGATAATTGATCACTAAATATATAATTTACACATTTAAACATAATCTCTTTGTTTACAATTTAATTGATTATTGTCAGTTTAACTCACATACAAAGGGTCAATCAACAAACATCGGACATTACAAGGATTAAGGGTCGTGATGCAAATTAACACCAATCTGCCACATTTGCACAGTATGTTTCAAGTCTCAAGCCCTTTATTGTTTAGGCGAAAGATAGCCTCTGGCGTTAATCTCTTAAATATCTCTGTTGTTAATTAACAGGTCTGACACGTTCTGCTATTCCAGACATGAAATAACAAGCGGCAAATCTCACACTTTCAATGCGCGGCAATTAAATTTATATAAAAATCCATTGTTAAGATATAACCAATTAAGACCAAACTCTCACAGGATGTTTGGATTGATAAGGTGTCAGTACATATTTATCTCTCAATGTGACTTACGTCGGATACTTTGTCGTTATGATATTCAAAGAAATGAACATGCTGTCTTCTATTAGAATAGTTTGACACTTCAATAAGTATATGATAATCAGTATTCACCAAAACGGTTTTCAACAAAAAAACGTTTTAACATCAAAATCAAGTTTTGTCAAATTGATATTTGAATTACAAAATCATAAAAAATAAATTCAAATATGTTTATTTAAGGTTGTTAGTAAAATAAACTATGACGATTTTTTTGTTTTAGCTGTTAATTATTAAACCTGTCCGAAAATTAAATGCTCAATATGTCAAGACTACTTACACGAGAGAAAACGAACATAAATGTAAAGTGAATATGAAGAACAATTCTTAAGTCAAAACAGTTGATCTAGAAAGACGACATCGGAATCAATTTCGAAATCATAGACCTCTTACTGGGGATGGAGTTACTGGAAAGTTGCCGGATGATTTTAGCAAATACTCTTGAATGTGCCAGTGTTTAGTTTTGAAATTTGGATGTGTGGTGAAAATGTGAGTTAAAGGATAACCTTCGTATCACAAGTAATTTGATGTGTGGTGAAAATGTGAGTTAAAGGATAACATTCGTATCACAAGTAAGTTGGGTTATAATACGGTTTGTTTGTTCGCAATTTATGATTTTCTCCCGTTTCATTTCATGTATTGATAAGACAATGAAGGGTGAATTTGACAGTCAATTAGTTATACGATGTACGGTTTTAAGACAATTCGTTTATTCAGATCTATGTCTTTGTTTACTACTCAATTAAAACCTTAATGCTAATACACGATCATTGACGAAAAAGTACTCGTGTTTTTTTTTTTCAACAAATATTAATAAAAATAGCTGTTTTCACAAATATCGTCAAAATTTCAAGCCGATTCTTACATATGAAAACATTTACAAATCCTTTCAAATTTACGCGTTATGTCACTTACTCTTTTTTTCAGAAGAATATTCTTATGATATGAAACATATTCAATAAAGAAAATGCACTGTCAATCCAAACATTGACTTACGGATTGCTATTTCGAGGAAAATCGTCCCACTTTCAAGCCGTTCCTTTCATATGAACGCATTGACATATCCTTGTAAATTCACGCGTTAAGTCACTAATTCATTTTTTTCAAATGGCTATTCTTATAATATGAAAAATATCCAGTATAGAAAATTCACTGTCAATCCAAACAATGACTTAAGAATCATTTATTTCAAGGAAAATCGTCCAAATTTCAAGTCGTTCCTTTCATATGAACAGGTTTACGCAATGACAAATCCATGCAAATTCACGGGTTAAGTTATTAATTTATCTTTTTTCAAATTGATATTCTTATGAAATGAATCATATTCAATAAAGAAAATGCGCTGTCAATCCAAACAATGACTTTAGGATCGTTTATTTGAAGAAAAACACCAATTTTAACCAGCGATCGCTCTTCAAGCCCTTTACATGGCGCATTCAGTGGATCACGAGTGACGTCTCAGCAAAGGGAAGTAAGTCATACGAACTTTTATTAATCGGTGCGCTATGACGGTGATTTATGACGTAATGCGTTATGCTAAAATGTTGCAAATAATTTCAATGTGATTCTTTTACTTCATATTTTAATTTTATGAAATAAACCCAACCTGTACATATGACCTTTAATAAGGATGGCTTAATGCAGGGATCTAAATGCAGGTTTTGTTGGTTGGGGATCATTTTATTTTTGTATTTAGCCAATTAAAAGTTCTTCCTTTGTGAAAAAATCAGTCTAGATACTATTGACAGATAATGGCATTTTAGACACTTGAGGGTAGCTCTGGAATTTCTAAGTTAATCCATTAATTTATATCCTGTGTCAAACAATGCAGCGTTTTCCTTTCCCTCTTTAACACATACCGTGGAACGGAACCATTCCAAAAGCCTACCATAGTCTTCCCAATTGCAGCACCGAACCTTTCCCAATTTCAATATAACCCTATTTTTTCAAAGATGTCACATATTTTCAACATGCATGCAAGAAAAATCGTGGTTCCGATATCCATAAAACTAATAATTATTTGAGTTGTAAAAATTTGCAAAGCTGTTTAAATTCGACACTGTATTTGTGGTAGAACCCTCATAATCAAACAGGTTAATTTACAGATACGGTTCAATAAATTCTAAGTAGCAGACTATAGACAGACAGTCAGGGTTAAATAAAGAATATGAAATCTTTGTCTAAATTTAGCAAGGGAGGTAAATCATCTGAGAAAACACAATTATGCACTGCAGGCGATTTTTTACTTAGGATGTTACGGAACCGAATAACCAACTTTGAAGAAAAAAAAAAACCTGAACCCTTAGCGAAAGGGGTTATTTCCCACCTTCAATTGGATTTTTAAAATAAAAACTGCTTGTTTAGAAGTTTGTCAAAATACATTTCAATGATAACTTCAACAGTCAGAACAACTTTGACACAACAATAAGGTCAAAGCAACAAGGAATACATAGGGGCGTTTCACAAATCCATGTATAAGCTGTATTTTTTTATGTATTGATAAGTTATTAAAAGATTCTGCATAAAAAAAAATATATTTCTTTTTTTATTATATATTCACTTCCTATTGTGACAATATCTTCACTTATAGTTTTTCTGTTGAACAACTTGACAGTATCCCATTCTGAATTCACTGAGTCCCAACATATTATTAAATTTTAAGGTATTAGATGAATAATGCTTCCGTAACATTTTTAATTACCATTAACTTTTAAAACATTCATTTGGAACCCTTTGTTACCATTTTCGAAGTCTATAAATCCTAAATCCCCATTATTCATCTGATACTTTGATAATTGATACACTAAATAAAGGCTTTGAATGGACAATATTGTTCATTTTTTAGATTTTCATCTTGCTTGTGCGACTTGTTGGCATTGGTTACATTGGGATATACTGGCGAATTTTCTATCAAATTTTCAAATAAGCTTTGCCATTGAACATGGTATGATGAATTAGTTAACAATATACACTTTCCGTATCCCTAATACCCAATGAAGTGATATAGACAATTTTTGAAAAGCAAGTTTCCCTTTTTGTCCCATGGACTCAATGAGGAGATTTGTGTTTCATCCCGAACAGTTTTTGTTGCGTAAAAAGACATGTGGACGGCATAAACGCGAACTCTGCCTTGAGCTAAAAATGTTTGCAGGGCAGAATATAACCCCTGTTGAAAGATAAGATGTTTTTTAAAAATTCCCTATTTCTCAATGCGAATTTTCCCAAATTTGCAGATTTCGTGACTCAAATTTTCCAAATTAAGATTTCGCACCACGAAAGATTCCCAATTGCAGGGGTAGAGGAGTCTTTCCAAAATGGGAAAAAAAAATGCTGCAATGCTTGAAGAGGTTAAATTTGGGGTGAATTCATGTAAAAAGGCTTTAATTATGCATTCTTGTTTGACTCTTTCTCAAACAACAAATTATCGACTGTCCCAGTTTTGAAAAGTTTGCAGTCGACATTTCAAAATGTGATGAAATTGGAAAATAATCTTCATTACGAGCAATTTCTCCTTTTCCCACAATGTTTTCTAAAATTGTCTGCAACAACATCGTTATTGTTTGGGAAAGGGTTAAGAAGTTTACATCACATGCCTGTTCTAATTAAACCAATAACTTTACCACACTTCATTGTGTAACATGGTAGACTGCGGAAATTAAAGGAGAGAAAGGTCACTTCCCTCATAGGTGCAATGAGTTTTATAAATATTGCACATTTTTTTTTATCATCATCAGTGTTTATTCTAGGATGTGCGATTGTGCTAATCCCACCAATTTTTGAAAAAATACCTCTGTTTTAGATCCATATGATCAAAATCTTTCCGATCAAAAGTCAGAGGACTAAGTGCGAAATTGAGTGTATGCAACCAGGTCGTATTGAAAGCCATCTAGTTTTGATCTAAAAGAAATGACCCGGAATCTCCCACTATTTGCATAATTAATAACAACATTTACTTCCGTTTTACAATTAATATTTTACAAAGTTGTTTCTTTAAATCTTTTCAGCTCTGAAAGGTCTTATATTTTCACATAACACTATCCGTAAAGAATTGGCTCTTTAAATTTTATTTAACCGTATCGGAAAAAAATTACCCGTTTGATTTAAAGAGTTCTGTCACATATTTTTTAAGAGTGAGTTTTTTATTGCCGCGATATGTATAAATCAGACAATTGACATGAAGGAAAGATGGCGGGTCCGTTTTCCACATTTGGGAACAGGTGGAAGAATCTAGCGATTGGGAAAACATAGGTCCGTTTGCTCAGTTAGGAAAATATGTCAAATCTGGAGATTGGGAAAAACCAGGTCTTTCCGTACCTGGTTACAAAAGGAGGAAAAGCCTTGACAGTTAACCCTTTTAATCATTTATTTCCTTTCCTATAATTGAAGAATTGTTTTATTCTGGATCCCCCCATGTTTCTAGAAATCCCCCTGTTTTAAAACCGAAGGGGGGAATTGCACCCCTACAAATCCATTTCTAGAATTAACACTTCATCATGTGCATTATGTAATGGGAACATTGAAGACTTGTAAACAAACAACCTCAAATTCTATAACAGGTGTGATACCATTGTTTAATAACTTATTGAGGTTATTGTACCTTAAGATGAAGTACCTTAAAATTTGAAATTTGAAAAAGAAACATTAGGACCCCTCAGTTAATGCAAGTGTTTTCATTTTACGATGCCCAATATGAATAAATGAATGATTATAATTTACACAGTATACTTGCTCAATTAGTATGTCACCTACCCACAGGCTTCAAACCCATAACCATTGCGGTCAGAGGGCCAACCCTCTACCCCCTAAACAATTCTTATTGATCTAGCTGAGTAGAAAACTCATTCTATATTCTATATACATTCTATAAATAATTTGCAGCAGACGGTATTTTAAGACAAAATATCAGTATGAAGGTGTTTAGAAATACAGCATATTAATAGCATATCTTTTCAATGTAAAATTTAACAATGAATATTGACTGATAGCTTCACAAGATAACAACTCAATCATTTCTTGTTGAACTATTATACATTATGAATAAAAATGAATTAACTCTTATTTAGTTTACCAGCTTTTGTTTTTCTTGATATTTCTGGATATTGGTAAAATAAATCCTACAACTTCTACAATATTCTTATTTCTTTCAGAAGTATGTGTAATTAAATTGTGTTGTGTCTTTATTATTGTACATGTAGTAGTTTGCTATTGTGGGTCATCATGTCATTTGCCAACTCACTCTTGTTTAGAAAATGTTTCAGTAATGTTTAATGCAATATCAACACTTTTTCAATTATGTTTCTGTGTTTATGGATTCACCAGAACAAGGCTAGTAGGGCTCAGAAGCATCTTGCCAAAGGAAACTCCAAAAAGCTCAAAGGTACCAGTGGGTACCCTTTTCCAAACAATAATGACATTTGACGACTTTGTTGCAGAAGACTTTAGAAAACATTGTGCAAAAAGGGGAAATTGCTCGTGACAAGCAATTTTTCCTTTTCACACAATTTTTTCTGGCCTATCAGAAGATTATCTTCAAATTCCATCATATTTTGGAATGTCGTCTGCAAACTCTTTCAATTTGGGACAGTCGAGAATTTGATGTTTGGGAAAGGGTTAACCAGCACCCAAAAGATATGAGACCACCTTATATAAAATGGGCTATGTAGACTCCTGTTTCAAAATGAATTGTATAATTATTTTTCTAGTGAACAATAATCATAATTTGTCCAACAAAAAATTCATAAACATGAACGTAACTTTAATTCAATCGCAAAAAAATACGCAATCGCAAACAAGAGTAAATATGTCAAAATATTTTGACCATATGAAAGCAATGCATATGTAATTTACAACTAAAAATTGTTGTAACTTTACATTTGCTTCGTACTTCTTGTATCTGTGTTGACTTCTGATAAAATGGATCTTATTTACCCCCAAAAGATAGCTTTTTCAAATGAGAAGGCAAAGAGTACTTTTGGGATAAGAGGAATATGTACATACATCTGACATTAATGCTTTTATCCAAAGTTAGTAATCCACTAATGCTCGGAGATTAAGATTTGATCAATTGCTAATTGTCCCATTTTCTCTCTTTTAAGTTTTCCTTTTTTCATTCATTGAATCATAATAATTTATTTACTTTAGGATTTTTTTACAAGGAGATTGAGAAAAGCAGTAAGTTGATATAATTTCGAGTGGGTTCTTTTTACACTGTTTCTTTGCATATCCTGTGATAGCCGTTTTCAAACTCTTGGCAATTTAATGTAATTACAAGTACATGTTTACAATTCACATCTAATTAATTGCTTCATCATCTTCCAAAATAATGGCATCAGCAGAGAACATTAAATTTTATAGATTTTGAGAAAATATGTTCAACTCGCAATTAACTTGAAAATACAAAATGAAAAAAATCCCATTACAAGGACTTTGTTTCTCATTTTTGTCACAATTGTTTCATAATCATCTATTGCAGGTTAGACATCTAATCTCTTTGACATTGCGATTTTAAATTTGATGAATGATTAAATTATTGCTCTTTACCCTGTCTATTGGAACGTCTACTTTCTAGATTACATTGCGGTATACACTAAAACTGACTCCTTTGTTTAATTGTTCTTTTAACAATCCTTTCATTTTTGGTCATCAAAAGTGTTCATTGGAATTGAGTTAAGTTTTTTTTAAAATAAAAGCTTGTCCTTTTTTGGTTGAGATTTAAGAACTATTGATGGCAATCCATTCTATCACAATTACAAGGTTTTGTGACTTCCTCATATTGAAAGCAACAAAATACCAAAAACAGACATAAAAGGGTATCATGACAAAAAGGCTTTGATATTACAAAAATTGTATTTTATCAATATCTTCCAAACAAATTGAATCTATAGTAAATTTCCATCATGTTTTGAAATTCCTCTGTAAGTCTTTGATTTATAAGTAATCAAGTTATATTGCTTGAACCATAGAATTTGAGCTCTGTGTACAACACTCAAACTTTGCAGCAGACATTTAACTAAAATACCAGTGTTCAGAATTTAAAATTACTGAACAATTAGATTTGAAAACATTGTGGCAAAAAGATATTTTGCTTTTTAAGCTTAAATTCTTCTTGTCACTATGCTGACAAAATAGTCGAAATAGAGCATTTTATAAGGGAAATAATAAGTAATGTACTGTAATAACACCAACCTGTAATTCCATCATGAATAACACACAACATCAAAAGGAACGTCAAAGTAACAGCACATATTGGAACAGCAATTGAATCAGCACAAATCAGTCCAAGGAAATGTAAGTAACATCAGCACAAGAAACAGCAACATTGTGAAGAAGCATCAACAGGAACAGCAGGAAACAGCATATGAAAAAAGAAAAAATACATTAGTCCTGGTCATTTAAATTGAAGGTAGATAAAATATTTCTTGACATGTGGATAAATATGAACACTGATTTCTGTTTGTCACATTGTTTTCTGAAATAAATTTGTGTTTATATCAAGGATTTCGTTCATTTCTGTCATATTATGCACATTTTCATTCCTTGTTTTCCTTTTTTTATAAGCTATCAACAATTTTAAAGGTGCTTACAAATTTCTAAAGTGTATTATAGAAATGCTACATAGACAGTATAGAGTCTACTAGTATACCCACATAGTAGGGTTTAGAGGAACAAAATCCCAAAAATCTTTATCAAAAAATCTGAAAATTGGATAAGTTAAAATAGATGTTACCCCTACCTGAGTTAGTAAGTTTCTGGAAGAAGGTAGGTAAATTTCCCACACTTTTTCTGAAGGGAAAATCTGATTGGTCCAATCTTTCCATTGTTAAAGGTGTGATAGTCGTGCATTGTAAGGCAGCCTTTTGTCAACATAATCACGAGCTGAACCCTTTCTCGATTTAACTCTGTGACTTTGTATCTTTACGCAAGGCTAAAGTTAAATTGTGTAAGTGTGCGACTTATTTAAATGATATAAGCTACCCAATTCTCTAAAATGAGTCTTGAGAGATATAAATATTAGATAATTTGCCCATAAACATGTTTCCAATACTTGTAAGTATCGCCTAAATCAAACACGTAAAGTGTCTGTAGGAGGGAAAGAGTTAATCTGGTAATTACCCATGAAAATCGTTCACATCCTCGGGCATATTTATTATCACGTGTACTCCATTCTTTTTGTGAAAACCAATATGGCTACTGTCATGGCTCCCTGCACTTAAACGCTCATTCTACCAAGTTTATCCAACTGGGGGACCAGACCAGGATATTCAAGTCTGGTGCCCTGGCATTCGACACCTTCCCACAATCCTTGGAAACCAGTCAATAAATTCTTAACCTTTAAAGCCATACTTGCACTCATTTCCACTTAAATTTTGAAAGTTCTAGAATAATTGTAAATTAAATTAAAAGTACTTTAAATTCCCTTTGACAGAAGAATTGAGACTGAAACACGTTCACATGATGCTTTTAAAAGAGTGAATAATAAATTGTTTCTTTACAATTAGCGATAAGACTAGGTCAGCCGGTAAACGTTGGGAACCAATTAAACCCAAGAAATTCTCCATGTCGAATGTCCATGTTGTTAATATTTGATAAATGACAGTATTTTCATGTGTTTCTTGTGATTTTTCTAACCAGGTGATCATCACTCATTAATCCGAGCGCTTCTTGCTATTCTAGATGTTACTCGAATGTAAACATTGATGTTAAATTGGTGGGCACCCAATTCATGAAAAGAGCACTTTAAAATATAGATTATAAATAGTGCAGGCGTTATATTGTCACGATTCTGTGTTTTTTCGCTATGATTCAACATATTCTTTCATAAATGATAACTCATATTACCAAGTTTTGCCGTTTTTCTGGGCGCTAGTAGGCCTATGCTCTCTCAGAGATTAAGATTTTAACTTTTTGAAATAAATGGTCTCTTCCGTAAAAACAACAACATACACTTCTAAATTACATAGAACTAGATTATTGACAACTTCCCAACGCTGCTCATAACTGTACAGAAAAGATAAATAACATTTTAATCGCCAATATCGCGTCTACCGTTTAAACGGGTGTTTTTTGTAAACAAAGATCTAAACTTAAAATAAGAAGTGTTTTTTGTGGATAACATTGTCACGTGGGTCTTCAGAGACGTTTATCTCGGAATACAACGGACGCATCATTTCTATTTTGAAAGCGAAATTGGGTCGAACAAGGAGGAAAACGAAACGCGAAAAACATAAATATATTGAATCTGGCTTAAATTATCAAGGAAAGTCTACGAATAAATATTAAATTGTTCTTAAATCAAACAAAATGGAGATCCTTCACTGCCCATTTGCAAACACTATTTCATAGAGTTGTAACGCATTTGACAAGGGGTTTTATTATGCCAATCTCTTTTTGCTATTGCTGAGTCTGTCCGATCGCCGAACTACATTGTCACACACACCCACACACACACACCCCCACCCCCCCCCCCCACACACATAAAATGGTGTGTAATTCGGTCCTTTGTTCCCAAGAATGTTAATGGTGGTTTTGGGTCAAAATCAATTTGATTCAAATAAACAATACTAATTATTGACGAAACAAGCATTATGTCTTTCTTAAACAACGGATCTCCAATTTCCTAGGAAAGGAAGGGGTGTTTTATTATTCAAGACAGTTAAAGTAATCTATAAATAACGATATGGTATTCTAACTAGGAACTTGTTTCCCACAAATACGGCATATCCCTCCTTTCACCACAGTGGTTTTGTAAAGTCCCTTGACATGGTTATGATTTGTCAAACAAAACAAAAGGAGGAGGAGGAGCATCATTTCACAGCAGGGGTGGCGAAATCTAGCTTTGATTTACTTGTGCGTAAATGCAAAATTCTGTCTGCACATGTCTGTGTAATGGTTACCGTTATACAGAGATTTCTATATAATTTCAGATAAAGTCCACTTGTCCATTAACCCTTACAGTGCTGGAACCGACTTCATACCAAACAACACATTTTTGACTGTCCCAAATTGAAAGAACATGCAGACGGCGTTTCAAAATGTAATGAAATTGATAAATAATCTTCTGATATGGCAATTTCTTAACGAGCAATTTCCCCTTTTCCCACAATGTTTTCTATAGTCGTCAAATGTCGTTATTGTTTGGTAATCATGGGTTGAGAAAACAGGTTAGGTCCAGGCCAGCCGCCAAGTGAATTGGCCCTGAGCCTCATGAGCAGATAGGCTGTCCTTCATACACTACACAATTCAATATGTTACTGGAAAAAACAACAAATTTTGATGCAATGTAAGACCTCTTATGAATAAGAACAAAAAAGGAAAAAAATGAATATAACAAGGAGTTTTACCGGTGCCCAGAAAAAAAGCCCCTTCAACTGTATTTGCCAGAGTGGGAAAAAGCCCCTTCCACTGTTTTTGCCAGAGTGGGAAAAATCCCCTTCGTCGTTTGCCAGTGCGAAAAAAAGCCCATTTCAAATAATTATTACACTTAGATGGCGGTAAAAAACCTCATCCAAACGATAATTATTACACTTATATAGCGGTAAAAAACCTCATCCAAACGATTACATGAATATCTGCAACACATTAGAACACCTTAGAAACCATAGAGAATGTATGCGCATTATAAACTTCTTTTTTAAGCGGGCATAGATCCCCTAAGTAATAGTCTCAAATATGATCCGTAGTAAGAGACTAAATGCTCCAAACAAGCAATTGAAATCACATTAGTCAATCGATGTCAAGCAAATAATGATACCCTTTAAGTTGGTTGAAATAATATCACCATTAATTCGATTAAATGCGCACTTAAATTGATTAACTAACTGGTTAAGTTTAACATGTACTGCACAATATTATTTTTACTGATCAAGACATTTATTTTACTTCTGTTTGGTTTATGCAGTTGAAAAAGTTTCTTTGATGCTTAACATAGGAGTTTCATTTCCATCTTTGTACATGCATTAGGGACAGATTGCTGGAAGTTTTCTGGGCTTGACCCAATGTAAAAGATGCAAGCTGTAAATGCATGATTGGGGGTTCAGCGATAGACTATAGTAAGTGCTTTGCGTTTGAGGAACTGAACAAGTAGAGGGTTCAGTGAAATTCTATAAAAAGCTCTTCATAGATAAGGACTTACTTTAGTCTTGCACTGCAGTCTTATTGTAGAATGTAACTTATACATCTGGACCAACTGGACTAATCTTGACCATGAATGGTAACTGGATATGCTTTGGTACGATCGAATAGATTAGATTATAGTCATTAACCCTTTCCCAAACACCAATTTCTCGACTGTCCCAAATTCAAAGAGTTTGCAGACGACATTTCAAAATGTGATCAAATTGGAAAATAATCTTCTGATAGGCCAGAAAACATTGTTGGAAAAGGAGAAATTGCTCGTGACGAGCAATTTCTCCTTTTCCCTCAATGTTTTCTAAAGTCGTCTGCAACAAAGTAGTCAAATGTCGTTATTGTTTGGGAAAGGGTTAACTGACACGTGTCCCATGTGGGTCCTCTTCGTCAGTGCCGTACCTACATTTTTCCGTTCTGGAACTGCTTTCCTGGATGCACCAGTTCTAGGCCAGGGATCTGAAGTGACTTGCCAAAGGGCGATCCAACGTCACCAGAGGTCTTGAACCCGAGACCCCCGTGTTCTGAGTTCACCACCTTAACCAACGAGCCAGGCAGGACCCAGCAGTTGTGTTGCTGTGTGGACGCAGTGAATGATAGCACAATTGTCTCACAAATACAACAGTTGTGTTGATGTGTGGACGCAGTGAATGATAGCACAATTGTCTCACAAATATGTAGTTTCATGTGTGGACGCAGTGAATGATAGCACAATTGTCTCACAAATACAACAGTTGTGTTGATGTGTGGACGCAGTGAATGATAGCACAACTGTCTCACAAATATGTAGTTTCATGTGTGGACGCAGTGAATGATAGCACAATTGTCTCACAAATATGTAGTTTCATGTGTGGACGCAGTGAATGATAGCACAATTGTCTCACAAATATGTAGTTTCATGTGTGGACGCAGTGAATGATAGCACAATTGTCTCACAAATACAACAGTTGTGTTGATGTGTGGACGCAGTGAATGATAGCACAATTGTCTCACAAATATGTAGTTTCATGTGTGGACGCAGTGAATGATAGCACAATTGTCTCACAAATATGTAGTTTCATGTGTGGACGCAGTGAATGATAGCACAACTGTCTCACAAATATGTAGTTTCATGTGTGGACGCAGTGAATGATAGCACAATTGTCTCACAAATATGTAGTTTCATGTGTGGACGCAGTGAATGATAGCACAATTGTCTCACAAATATGTAGTTTCATGTGTGGACGCAGTGAATGATAGCACAATTGTCTCACAAATATGTAGTTTCATGTGTGGACGCAGTGAATGATAGCACAATTGTCTCACAAATATGTAGTTTCATGTGTGGACGCAGTGAATGATAGCACAATTGTCTCACAAATATGTAGTTTCATTATGATTTAATAGATAAGTTGAAACAAGACCTGGAAATGGATATTTTTCATGGACTAATAATCGTGATACAAATCTCTAACAAACAACTACATTGCGGGCATTGCTTTAAATACCGCAGGTTGTGAGAAGAATTCCACATAACAATGGTGGCAAAGGTTTCTTTTCAAATTCTCATATAAAAAGATCACCTTATTGTCAAGGATTCAATCCCAGGTCTTGCCACTGGTATATCAGAGATACGTTCTGTTATTTCCCGTCTCACCAGTCCTTCGGATGACACTTTAACCCATTACCAAACAATAATGACATTTGACCAGTTTGTTGCAACCTTTATCAAACGTCAAATATTTGACGGTCCAAAATCTAAAGAGTTTGCAGACGACATTACAAAATGCCATGAGGTTGGAATATAATCCTCTGATAGGGCAGAGAATATTGTGTGAAAAGGAGCAATTTTTCCTTTTCCCACAATGTTTTCCAGAGTTGTCTGCATCAAAGTGGTCAAATGTCCTTATTTTTGGTAATAGGTAGATAGACTCATGGATTTAACTTAGGTCCAGTCCTATGAGTGGCTATAGATGCAAAGTGAACCCTTTATGGAACAATCCTGGTAGTATTTAGTTCTGTACAAGATGAGTACTTTTCTGATTGTTGAAAACAAAACAAACGCATGCTCATGTGTGAAATGTTGTTTTTTCTTCAACAGGATCTTTTCAACTTAGAGGGATATCTAAATTTTCAAAGTTCATTAACTGTTTACAAACTGGACCTTTGTCTGTTTGTTTGTTTACATTGGTTTTAACACAGTGTCAACAATTTTTCAGTTATGATATTGCTTTCTTGGACCCACTAGTACAAGGCTGGGTCTCTGAAGTGTCTAGCCAAATGACTCTTTGTGGGCAAAAATGGTGCAGAGGCAGAGCATCGGCCTCTTGTACCGAGGGTCCCGGGTTCGAATCCCTGTTGGGTGTGGTGAAAATCGCCGGGACTATTCCACTGGCGCGAGTACTGGTGAAGTATCCAGGGAGCAGAGTGATTTATCTAAGTTGTTTGAACTATATATATAGAAATAAACAAGTTTAAAAGGACTCTCCCGCAAAAGCAGAGTTAATGGTGGGGTTTGAACCCGGAACCCGACCTAATCCATTTGTCCACAAAGGAACCCCAAACTTGATCAACATATGAGAATAAGACACTTTGTTGCCTTTTTTGTATTTATACGGTTTAAAGCCTTCAACAACTTTTCAGTTATATAACAGCCTAAGATTCTCCTTTAACCCTTTACCAAACGCCACATTTTCGACTGTCCAAAATAGACTTTGAAGATGGCATTCAAAATGTGATGAAATTGAAAAATAATCTTCTGATAGAGCAGAAATTATTGTGGGAAAAGGAAAAATTGCTCATTGAGAGCAGTTTTTCCTTTTCCCGCAATGTTTTCCAGCGTTGTCTGCAACAAACTTGTCAAATGTCGTTATTGTGTGGTAATTGGTTGAAGGCTCCATATTGATCCAGTGAAATCTTAACTTGATGATGGGAATACAAAATAACAACTCATCACACAGTTCTATATATATGTTTTAATTTCATCAATGGGGTTAAACTCAATATCAACAACAATGTTTCAATAATCTAACTACACCAAATCGCTGACCCATATTCCCTTGTGTATATCACGTGAAATAGGTCAATGCAAAATGAGTCTATCTACCCATAAACCTCGTAAAAACTCTCTATAATGCAGCTGAAGCGAAGATGATTATTCTATAGAAATGTCTTTTTACTGCAATGTTTTCATGCCAATATTTTAATAACAAATGTCACTTGTCATTATTTCATAATTTTGTCTGCTTTTTATGTTTTCACTTCAAATGATAACATTTTGGATGTTACCATCACGACCACACCAAAAGGCAGTCAGAAACTAGACACAGCCCCCTGCATTACTGATGTGAAAAATTAGATACCGGTAAAGAAAATACTTTTTAACCCTTTTGAATGCTGGGTAATTTTCTAAAAAATAGATTCTTTTGTCATCTGATTTCCAAAACCTTAAATATCTGCTTAATTTTTATGACAAAAGATCTTCAGAGTAGCAAACAGGTTAGATCACAGGCCAGTCGCCAATTCACTTGGCGGCTGGCCTGGATCTAACCTGTTTGCATAAGCATGAATGAAGTTCCAGCACTATAAGAGTAAATGTTAAACCTTACACAAACAAGTTATGATGCCTTTACTGCAAACAATATTTAAAACCATTGGAACAAAAGGGAAATTTGATTCATAAAGTGAACAATTTCTTCTTTTGTCACAATGATTTCAATGTTTATTAATCATTAATGCATTTTGTATGGTATTTATATCATTATGACAATTTACGGTGAAAATGACAAGTGTTTACAAAGTGAGACATAGGGGTCTGTAATTATCCTGGGGTCAGTACTATGTAATATGAAGTATATAAGTATATTACATAGTACTGATCCCAGGATAAATAAAGACCCCTTATGCCTTGTAGACCATAATAAACATGTGCATGTGTAAATCAGGTAATTTGATCAAATAGAAACAAGACAAAATTCTCTTTGATCAATCATACATTGTACATATAGCACGCAGAAGTCTTTTTGATCAACCAAATGAGTAACTTAAAAAAAATCCATTTGATCAAACATATAGATAGCTTGAAGAATTTCGTATGATCAAGCACATAAATAGCTAAAATTTCATTTTGATCAAACATACAAATAGATCAAACTCTATTTGATCCGAAATACATCAAGCTTTAACTTGATCAGTCTTACAAATAGCTTGAACTATTCATAAGTCAACATAAACATGTTAATATTCAACTAAAAACAGCACATTTATAACTATTTCTTGTAAGTACATATTCCATATGACACTTATCAAGAATAGAAATGATGATTTCAAGTAATTCACAGGTTTATATTGAATGATAACATACAGGTGAGTCAATGACCTGTTTAAAAACAATTGTGTCAAAAGAATAAGTAGCCCATAATGCGAAATTAATCTTTGTGTCACTTTAGTCTCTACCTCATAACTTAAGGCGGCAAAAAACACAGCAAGAGAAAATAAATTCTCCTTAAATTGTTGGGTGGAGACTCTTGTGATAAAATGAAAAATTGCCCATAATGAGCAAATTTCTCATTTTGTCACCATAGTGTCTACTCAACAACTTCAAAAGAATATAATTTCTCTCGTGTTTTACTTTTCTTTTTTTATTTGCAGTTACAAGCCACAAATCTCCAATATAATCTTAAACACTTTATTCAATAGATCATATCAATTAACCAATTAGTCTATACAAACTCTCTTCCCTGTTTACTTCTGTTGAATCAATTAGTCCTTCCAACACAAGCTCATAATTTGATCATGTACAATTGTCATCTTCCGTTTATTTCAATTTGAACCAATAACTAAAGAATAACAATGGACGACATTTTATCATTGAAATATTAATTTTCACACAAAGCCAGTTTATATACAAATGATGATGATAACAATTCTGTCTTTATTTTTCCTTTCTTCTAGATTGGCTTATTAGGATGTACTTAAACATGATGCTTTTCTGCTATCCACAAATAACATACATGCCCTATATATGGCAGATGGGATTTCACCCTGTTTTTTATGTCAATGAGAATTTGATTTCTCATGCCTTAACCCTTATAGTGCTGAAAACGACTTCAAGCTTATGCAAACAGGTTAGATCCAGGCTGGCCTGTGATCTAACCTGTTTGCTACTCTGAGTATCTTTCCTCAACAAAATTAAGCAGATGTTTATGGTTTTTGAAAGCAGATGACACAAACATCAATTTTAAGAATGTTACCCAGCATTCTAAGGGTTAATATAAAAATTTGTCTAAAAATAACTATTAAACCTGACTGATTTTTGGCATTTAGTGTTTCCAATGTTTTGAGACATAAACTTTTAACTCATTCGCTTATATCCCATTACCTAACAATCATGACACTCAACCACTTTGTTGCAGACGACTCTAGAAAACATTGTGGGAAAAGGAGTGATTGCTCTTAACAAGCTATGACTGCTTTTTCCACAATGTTTTCTGCCCTATCAGATTATTTTTCAAATCATCACATTTTGAAATGTCGTCTGCAAACTCTTTCAAATTTGGCACAATCCAAAACTTGGCGTTTGGTAAAGGGATATGCAGTTTTGTGAGTTATCTCACAGGGACTTGTTGTCTTATATATATAGCCATTACCCCCAAATAATCCTCACCACAAGTCCCTGTGACTTGTCTGATGTGAAAATGATATATCCCAAAGTGAGAGAGCATCCAGCAAAGATACAATTTTGACCGATGTGAAAAAATATGGCGGAAAAACTCCTTGATAAAACAATAATATTGAGAAGATTGTATGAAAATATTGCTTGTTTATTTATTATAATAATTAAATATTTGGTGACAATGGTGATAAGTTGTCTGCAAAAATACAAACTAAAACATGTGAGACAATATTGCTTCTTAAAAGGTAACTGGATTTCTTCCTAATGACTCATCAAACTTAGCATTAACCCTTATAATGCAGGATAATTTTCTGAAAACAGATTTTTGTGTCATCTACTTTCCAAAACCTTAAATTTCTGCTTAATTTTGATGAGGAACTATACTCTGGGTAGCAAACGGGTTAGATCACAGGCCAGCTGCCAATTTACTTGGCGGCTGGCCTGAATCTTTCCTGTTTGCATAAGCATGAAGTCAGTTCCAGCACTAGAAGTGTTAACCCCTTACTGCATGAAATATCATGACAGAGGATGTCAGAAACCACTGCCCCTGTCTTATACAAGAGTTAACCCCTTACTGCATGAAATATCATGACAGAGGATGTCAGAAACCACTGCCCCTGTCTTATACAAGAGTTAACCCCCTTACTGCATGAAATATCATGACAGAGGATGTCAGAAACCACTGCCCCTGTCTTATACAATAGTTTAATGTTAACCCCTTACTGCATGAAATATCATGACAGAGGATGTCAGAAACCACTGCCCCTGTCTTATACAAGAGTTAACCCCCTTACTGCATGAAATATCATGACAGAGGATGTCAGAAACCACTGCCCCTGTCTTATACAATAGTTTAATGTTAACCCCTTACTGCATGAAATATCATGACAGAGGATGTCAGAAACCACTGCCCCTGTCTTATACAATAGTTTAATGTCATCGGCAACATAAACATATAATAATAAAGGGTTGCATTCAATCTTGTTTTAAGCAACATCTCTTAAACAGTGGGTGAAAAGTAAATGTGAATCAAACATTTAAAAATGTAAATAAAGGATTTCGTTTTATGCTAAAAATCTTATATTATGCAATAAAAATTCGAGAAGAGTAAAAGGCAAACTTTGGATTAACAAAAATTGATTATTAAACAAGAGGGAGGGAATCAATTATAAACAGAATTCTCATTAATAAATAATGATGGAATTCACAAGTATAAGAAAACCTATAAATGAAAACTTGCCAAAATCAGCAAACATATGAAATTAATACATGAACATAGTTTACAATGGAAATGTAGGACCAATAAAGTGTGATAATATACCACAATTGTCTCATTAAAAATTGAAAAAGAAAACTTCAAACACTTAAATTATATATCAAATATGAATGAAATTTGTTAATTAAAGAATTCTACCTTAACATGCCTTACCAGCAGATTTTCTGGATTCCTTTAAAAATGACATCAAAATATAAATTACAGTATGAAAGAGTGATAAGTCAAAAACATGTCCAAAACAATGCAAAAATGAATACCATGTAACATATCCAGAGAAAAATATCTTTGAAACTCTCATTTGAATAAAATAGAAAATTATTTAACAAATAACTTTCTAGCCAGTAGAATCAAGGATAATAATCATAGGAGATGACGTTCTATAGTCTTGCATTGTTGATTTTAATTACCATGTGGGTTAAAATATTCAAAAAAGATTAAACAGAACTTGTTTAAATAGCTTGTTATCAGAAATTTTGGTTCACTTTGGTTTAAAGATAGCTAATGAGTATTCAAAAAGAAAAATTGAAGGCAAGAAAAAAAATCATTTGAGGATCTACCTCTAATAAGGAAAGGATGACAGAAACTTGTACATTTTTCTTCAAACAAACTAGTCACAAAAATGACTATCATTAGAAAATAACCATGTAAATAGCAAATAAGTGATTAAAGCTTAACAAAATAAAAGAGGCAAAGAATCTGACTATAATAAGGTGTATCTAACACATGAAAATTAATTTAGCAATAGGAATAAAAGGAGGTAACAGATATACTACACAGCCTTGTAGCATTTTACTAAATAATTCGAGAAAAATATTTGAATAAGTCAAAACCAATATCGTTTGATGCAAGCATACAATTATGTGATGTGAAACATCATTTGAGGCATCTCTGAGAGAAGATTCCACAGACGTGTTCCTTTCAATATTACAATGTACTTTTCTCAATATCAGAATAAGAGGAAACAATGTTTTGATCTTACATACATTCTTAGCTTAAGATCTTGACCCATTACCAAACAATAACAACATTCGACCAGTTTGTTGAAGACGACTCGGGAAAACATTGTGGGAAAAGGAGAAATTGCTCTTAATGAGCAATTTCTCCTTTTCCCACGATAGTCTCTGTCCTATCAGAAGATCATTTTTCAATTTCATCACGTTATGAAATGTCGTCTGCAATCTCTTTCAATTTGGGACAGTCTAAAATGTAGCATTTGGTAAAGGGTTAAGTAAAATGATACACAGGTGTAAATTCATGTTATTTTGCCCAGATTCAAGGCTAGTATCATGTCATTGTAATAAGGTTAATCAAGTTGTATGTATTCTATATGTCACATTGGCAAATTAGGAGCAGAAAAAGCTGTCAGCAATTTTACATCATTATGGTATCTGCCGACACTCAATTTTCCATTTCATATACAACACCTTCAAAGTATAAGTTTTTGTGAATAAATTGAAGGAAGGTTTGTTGAAAAATATTAGCAATTGAAAAAACTATACATATTTACTCAATGATTATAAATGAGTTATCAATTGGAATAAAACAGTGTATTCCTTGGAACCAGCTAGATTTCATTGAATGTATATGAATTAGAAACGGTTACAAACAAGTCATTTTTATACAACCTTTTGATAGCAAAAACACACATTTACATGAAACTGAGGCTTGCTGTTAACCATTTATGAGTCAAAATTAGAAAGAACAGCAGAAAACAACTGTTACTATGACAACAACATTTCTGTTAGTTCAATTTACACTTATTGTGATAGGATGCTTGAGAGGATAAGTGAGATTCAATGTGTACATGTAATATTAGTCAGTTCTTACTATTTCTTATTCATCATTCCCATTACCAAACAATTACGAAATTTGACCACTATGTTGCAGACGGCTCTGGAAACAATTGTGGGTAAAGGAGAAATTGCTCGTGTCGAGCAATTTCTCCTTTTCCAACAAGGTTTTTTACCCTATCAGAAGATTTTTAGAAATTTCATCACCTTTAAAAATGTCGTCTGCAAACTTTTTCAATTTGTGACAGTCAAAAATTTGGTGTTTGGTAAAGGGTTAAACAGGTTTTACATCACATAAACAGTATTTCAGTTATGACAAGATGCCAATCTCAATATTATGGTGATAGACCCCAAAAAAGTAGAACCATTGGCATTCCATTTACCCTTTACAAAACTCCAAATTTTCGATTGTCCCAAATAGAAAGAGTTTGCAACGACATTTCAAAATGTGATTAAATTGGAAAGTAATCTTCTGATAGAGTAGAAAACATTGTGGGAAAGGGAAAAATTGCTTGTCAAGAGTAATTTCTCCTTTTCCCACAATGTTTTCCAGGGTCGTCTGCAACATAGTGGTCAAATGTCGATTTTGTTTGGTAATGGGTTAACCATAAAAAGGGTGGAATAAATCAACCTCCCCCAATTAACACCTTCCTCAACAATATCTGGCTTTAACAGCATGACATACTATGTTACAAACCCCTGTGGCAAATGATTTAATGCTCTTAATTTGTCGAAATGTTTCTACCCCAAATCATAAAGACATTGTAATTTGTTTATACTTTTTATAACTGTCTTCTGCTGATCTGTTCAGTTTGAACAAGTCACATATTCCTATATGGGGAAAGGTTTTATTTAAAAAAAATTATAGCAGAAGAACACTAACCTCCAGGGTAGTGATTTACCAGATAACTTGAGGAACGTATTTGCGTAAGTCAAAATCACAATACATGGACATTATTTCAAACAAAAGAAGAATATTGTAATGTGACAGGTCATTAGAAGCATCTCTAAGAGACAGTTCCAATGACATGTTGAATTGCAATGTTGGTCTTCTCAAAATTGAAATAAGTTATAATGTTTTTATCAACTTACGCAAATTCTTAGCATAAAGAGTTTTTGTATGGTGTTTTAACATGGCATCAACACAATTTCAGTAATGTTACGACTTTCCTGAATCCACAAGTACTAGGCTATGGCTCTGAAGTGACTAGCCAAAGGACACTCCCACGAAACTCGAGGTTAATGGTGGGGCTTGAACCCGGAACCTTTAAGTTCTATGTCTGCCACCTTAATCGCTAAGCCACCCAGGACCTTCATAAAGTGTTAGGTACAATGCTAGCCTGGGATGTCTGATAATGAGATAATAGATGCTGTGTGTACACTATAACAATCAGAAACTTATCACTGCGTGTCAACACCCTCATAATAACAATCTACAGTAACATTAATCAACAATAACACCAATGTCATCATTTCTATTTATATATACATTCATATCACCATGGTAATGACCTCAAACACAGCATGACCTTGGAATTTCATCTATCACAAGCAAGGTCAAGGTTACTCAGCTGACTAAATACATTATGAAGAGGAATATATATATATAACATAACCTTTCAGGGTTGTTAATCAATATGGATAGTTGTTTATCACTGGTTAACCAAAACCCAAAAATCAAAACAAATAGCAGACAACCAAACAAAGCATGAAAAAACCACATTCTGTATGAGGTATTAGGTAGAAACCATTGTTATAAAACAATAAATTGCTCATTGTGAAAAAAAATGGTTTCAGAATTTCATAAAGTCATCTACAGTATTCGCATCAGAGTGAGTTATTAGGTGACAAATGGGTTGAAATTAATGGCAAAAATGTATGGTCATTTGTATTGAAAAACGTGTTAAATTCTTCCCTTTCCACATTTAAAACAGTATTATGATTTGTATCTTCCAAATTGGATAAGCTTAAAAAAGTTATATGAAATATGATGATGAGTTAAAAATTTGTTAAGGCCAGCCCTTATGTAACAAATAACAAATAAATCCTCTTTTTACAATATTTGAATTTCATGGTTTTTACCTTTCCCAGTAATGAACCATACCACCAATAAATGTTTATTGTAACACACCCTGGGTACAGATTTACTAAACAACTTATGTTTATTGTAACACACCACTGGTACAGATTTACTAAACAACTTATGTTTATTGTAACACACCCTTGGTACAGATTTACTAAACAACTTATGTTTATTGTAACACACCCTGGGTACAGATTTACTAAACAACTTATGTTTATTGTAACACACCCTGGGTACAGATTTACTAAACAACTTACGTTTATTGTAACACACCACTGGTACAGATTTACTAAACAACTTATGTTTATTGTAACACACCACTGGTACAGATTTACTAAACAACTTATGTTTATTGTAACACACCCTGGGTACAGATTTACTAAACAACTTACGTTTATTGTAACACACCACTGGTACAGATTTACTAAACAACTTATGTTTATTGTAACACACCCTGGGTACAGATTTACTAAACAACTTATGTTTATTGTAACACACCCTGGGTACAGATTTACTAAACAACTTACGTTTATTGTAACACACCACTGGTACAGATTTACTAAACAACTTACAGAAAGTATTTGCACAAGTCAAATCTGATATACTCTGAAAGCAACTTACATAAATGTACAATATTGTAATGTGACATATCATTGGAAGCGGCTCAGAGAGACAGTTCCAATGACATGTTACTTTGCAATATTGCTTATCTCATTATTGAAATAATGGGAAAGGTTGTTTTGAACTTACGCGAATTCTTTGAGTAAAATGTTTAGTTAAACAAATCTCTGAAGCAAAGGAATAAAAAAGAAGACACTTTCACTATTCTAGCATTTTATAAATTTATGGTAATGCTAATAAAGCCCATATCTTCACGAAAGTATAGAATTGTATATCATAACTGCTGCATGTTATGGTTTTCAAATCAGTCAAAGTTGATAATTCTATAAAGAAAATCAGGGATAAACTTACTGAAAGCTTTCAGGAAAAAAAAAATTAAAATCAGTTTTTAAACATTTATGAAAATTGTTGCAGAAGAAATGAATTATGATTAGTAAGTAATCAATGCAGTTGAAACAGTATTTTCCATTTGAATAGCGTTATGTCTGTAGACTGCAAGAAATAGTAAATAAATAAATAAATAAATATTAACTCCCTAACAATATCTTACAGCGATTCCATTGTTGCTTTAAACACATGATTTTGACGTAATGAAATGAATCTCTTTTGAATAATTCAAATAAACAAAACAAACACTTTTGTTCTACACCTTAAATGACACATTGAATGCTATATAAACTTCCCTAATGCTGATTGTTTCCAACGTTTAGTTGTTGGAACATGTTTATGAGACAATTATTTATCAATTTTTTTTTTGAAAGAATCTAATAGATTAGGGGATATGTTTCTTAGACATGACTGTAAATGAGACGCTACTTGCATAAGTGACCTTGAATAAGTGAGCTTACAGTAGTGGCCTTATGCCTTACATAAGTAAACTTATATAGCTGACCTTACTTACATAGGTGAACTAACATAAGTGGCCTAGCATAAGTGACCTTGAATAAGTGAGCTTACAGTAGTGGCCTTATGCCTCACATAAGTAAACTTATATAGCTGTCCTTACTTACATAAGTGACCTAACATAAGTGGCCTAGCATAAGTGACCTTGAATAAGTGAGCTTACAGTAGTGGCCTTATGCCTCACATAAGTGAACTTATATAGCTGTCCTTACTTACATAAGTGACTTTGAATAAGTGAACTTAAGTAAATGACCCTATATGATGAACCTGAATATATTTGTAGAGATGCAACATATCTCCTTCAGAAGTTAATGATATTGAAACTTGCACACAGACATTTGACCTAAGTATGACCCTGAACACCAGGTTAGTAATGAATCTCTCCCATGTTTTTCATTATCAGAGTTAAAATATAACAAACCAAAATGAAGCAATAAGACATCCTTTTGAATCCTCAACATAAATATCACTTAAAATGGTGATCACAAAATCTCATCTTACATATTATACACCATAGGCATAAACAATGGCCATCCATCAGACGTATGGTAAAATACATTTCTAATCCTTCCATTGTGATGAAGGATTTATAATTAACATACCACCAAGGCAGTTCATGGCATCTGTAACCCTACAATATCATTGACCTTGTTTATGTTAACCTTTACAGTTATTGACCTTAACGACCTTGATGACCTTTGACCTTTAATTCCTTGAACTATCACTGGGCGGGTCGACAACGATCTCCGGAGCGCCCATGTGCTCGTCCTCATCGCTGTGGTCCTCCTTATCACTCTCCTCTTCGTTGATATAAAACGCGACGGAGTTACCTTTCTTTCCCGACAAGGTGGGCGATGACGGTATCGTGGGGAGATGGCTTTTATGACCGCTGTGATAATGGTGACCATTGGGGTCCTTCTTGTGTCGTTTCTTGTGCTTCCTGAAAAACAGGACAATCCCAGATTGTAAGTCCTTGGTTATCTTAACCCTTTCCCAAACAACAAATTTTCAACTGTCCCAAATTGAAATAATTGTTTCTGAGAGATATAGTTGCACAAAGTGACTTTGAATAAGTGATCTTACGTAAATGACCTTAGATAGGTGACCTTAACCTTTTCCCAAACAACAAATTTTAGACTGTCCAAAATTGAAAGAGTTTGCAGACAACATTTCAAAATGTGATGAAATTTGAAAATAATCTTCTGATAGGGCAGAAAACATTGTGGGAAAAGGAAAAATTGCTCGTTATTGTTTGGGAAAGGGTTAACACATGTTTCCTCTAAACAAAATGTTTAAATTTGCTTTGACGAAACATAATTACTTGAGACATATATATACTTTGATGGTGCAGTACAAGACTAAAGTAAGTGAAAGACATACTTTAGTCTTGAACAGAACTTTAGATATTTTGTTTCAATTCTGACACAGTCAAGGTTTTGTAAGTGCCCATAGAAAAAGAAGACAGAATTGTGGACTAGTGTTTAAGACAACCAAAGGCTTAATATTGGCACTAGTCATTCAGAATAGCCTCAAACTCAATATTTTTCATGCACTGTTTGAGACTTGTCACTCAAAACTTTGTTTGGTAAAGATCTCCTTTTTCAGAATCAAAGATGATCACTAAAGGAAACACAGAAACAATAAAAAATTGCAAGTTGTATCAAAATGTACTCTATTGAATTTTAAATAGACATATCTGCATCATAATCTCAGTTGTTTCCACATAACACTTTACAAGAAAAAGAAAAAAAATCAATATTTATGCAGTATTTGTTAGAAACCATTGTGTCAAGACAGTGAAAAGGCTTATGATTTTGTGTTCTGCAAGTATAATTACATGTATATATAAGGTAACAGTATTAACACATCAAGTATAATCATACTGCATTGTTGTATGATATACAATTAAAAGTAGTTATTAAAAACATATTTAATCCAGGAAGCACCAATTTATTTAGGTATGTAAACACTTTATGAGTTAGGTCTCAAAACTATTTCCAAGCTTTTGGAATTAGATACATATCAATTTACTCTATAGTATGTATCATGCAACAGTACAGCTACTGTACAGCTTTAACCCTTTCCCAAACAACACATTTTCGACTGTCCCAAATTGAAAGAGTTTGCAGACGACATTTCAAAATGTGATGCAATTGAACCATATTCTTCAGAAAGAGCAGAAAACCTTGTGGGAAAAGGAAAAATTTCTCCTTTTCCCATAATGTTTTCTAAAGTCGTCTGCAACAAAGTCGCCAAATGTCGTTATTGTTTGGGAAAGGGTTAACTTCCAAATGTCCTCACATCTGTGAACAAGCAGCTGTAGGCGGTGCATAAAAAGTGTGTTAAAATGAATAACTATAGAGTAAAAGTTTATAAACAACTCGGGCACCTATACTAGTCTATATTCATTGACACAACATGCTTTCCCTATGCAACTAAATATCTCAAAGTGACCTATTACGTCTTGTACTTGTAAAACTAAACAACTTAGAGGTGATAGCTACATGTAGTAATGGCGCAGTGATATAAATAATAGAAGCAATGAAATTCAAGCATGTTGGATGATTCAATGGCGAGGATTAAATGCTAGACTATAGTAAGTCCTTCACAAACGTGAAGCACTTACTATAGTCTTGCATTAAACCCTCGACATGTGATGTGACATAAATCATAATTCTCCAATAAAATAGTTAATTGAGTTCCTAAAAATGTAATTACCCAGTTTCCAACCTTATTTGGTGAAAGGCAAACAAAGTGTGTCATATATTTAAAATCTTATTCAGTATTACACCGTATCTTATGGTCCCGTTGATCAATCCAACAAATAACTATGTTACATTATACCACAAACTGCAAAATATCTAATAGACCTAACTGACATTTTTGTTAACCGTTTACCAAACGCCAAATTGTTTAACTGTCCCAAATTGAAAGAGTTTGAAGATAACATATCAAAATGTGATGAAATTAGAAACGTTATCTCCTGATAGAGTAGAAAACATTATGGGAAAAGGATAAATTGCTCGTTATGAGCAATTTCTCCTTTTCCCACATTGTTTTCCAGAGTCGTCTGCAACAAAGTAGTAAAATGTCGTCTGGTAATGGGTTAATATTTCTATGTTACATCAAAGCAACATTTTAGTACAAGCAAATTGGAAATAAATGGCAGGGCTATTTCAATGGTTCTAGAAATGTGCCCTACACAGGGAATGACCATGTGATTTCATGGTCAGTATTCTAAGCACTAGACCGTAATCTTCTAGGTCAGGAATAAAATCAATAAATGAAATGTGAGATCGTTATAGTAATCTTCTAGGTCAGGAATAAAATCAATAAATGAAATGTGAGATCGTTATTGTAATCTTCTAGGTCAGGAATAAAATCAATAAATGAAATGTGAGATCGTTATAGTAATCTTCTAGGTCAGGAATAAAATCAATAAATGAAATGTGAGATCATTATAGTAATCTTCTAGGTCAGGAATAAAATCAATAAATGAAATGTGGGATCGTTAAAGTAATCTTCTAGGTCAGGAATAAAATCAATAAATGAAATGTGAGATCGTTATAGTAATCTTCTAGGTCAGGAATAAAATCAATAAATGAAATGTGAGATCGTTATAGTAATCTTATAGGTCAGGAATAAAATCAACTAAATGAAATGTGAGATCGTTATAGTAATCTTCTAAGTCAGGAATAAAATCAATAAATGAAATGTGAGATCGTTATAGTAATCTTCTAGGTCAGGAATAAAATCAATAAATGAAATGTGAGATCATTATAGTAATCTTCTAGGTCAGGAATAAAATCAATAAATGAAATGTGGGATCGTTAAAGTAATCTTCTAGGTCAGGAATAAAATCAATAAATGAAATGTGAGATCGTTATAGTAATCTTCTAGGTCAGGAATAAAATCAATAAATGAAATGTGAGATCGTTACAGTAATCTTATAGGTCAGGAATAAAATCAACTAAATGAAATGTGAGATCGTTATAGTAATCTTCTAGGTCAGGAATAAAATCAATAAATGAAATGTGAGATCGTTATAGTAATCTTCTAGGTCAGGAATAAAATCAATAAATGAAATGTGAGATCGTTATAGTAATCTTCTAGGTCAGGAATAAAATCAATAAATGAAATGTGAGATCGTTATTGTAATCTTCTAGGTCAGGAATAAAATCAATAAATGAAAAGTGAGATCGTTATAGTAATCTTCTAGGTCAGGAATAAAATCAATAAATGAAATGTGAGATCGTTATAGTAATCTTCTAGGTCAGGAATAAAATCAATAAATGAAATGTGAGATCGTTACAGTAATCTTATAGGTCAGGAATAAAATCAACTAAATGAAATGTGAGATCGTTATAGTAATCTTCTAGGTCAGGAATAAAATCAATAAATGAAATGTGAGATTTTCATAGTAATCATAATAATTTGTCAGGAGAACGAAACCAATTAACTAAATATACGATTGATAAAGAACATGCAAATTGAAGACAAGTTGGCCTGACAATGGGAAAATTACCTCTTTACTTTTAGAACAACAGGGATCCCCTTAGCGAGATTTCTGAATGAAAACATAAATAAAGGTTTATGTATTAGTTATTCATTAAATAGTTCCTACAAAGTTCCATATCATTAAATGAGATACTGGTAGCAGCATGTATGGTGTTTAATGCCGTATCAACAATTTTTCAGTTATGTAACGGCTTGCCTAAATCCACAAGTACTAGGCTGAGGCTCTGAAGTGACTTGCAAAAGGTCACTCCCACAAAACCAGAGTGTTGGTGGGACTCAAACCCGGGACCACCTAGTTCTAAATCTGCCACCTTAACCAGGACCCCCTTACATAATTAAGTGTTTAACCTACATTTTCATCCAATGAGAATGCGTCAATTTGAAATTTTTTGTTGGTTCATTTTCCATAAACTACTATTCTAGTGTTCTATCTGGGCTCTATGAGACTATGACTCTGTTATCACGCATGCGCATATATGTGTAGTTTAAGGCTCCACCTCCAAATCAATGACACGTGTAAGCCTACCCTACGGTAGCAATGGAAAGATCGCTGTGACGTCGCGGGGATGAAATAAACACATAAATAAATAAAAAGGAATTAAAATTAACTGGGTTATAGGGTTAAATCCTTTATCCTAACATCGTTGTGAAAAAAAGAAACTGAACTATATTAACCTTTAACCCCATTAGGAATAATTTGACAGGTACAAATTGATTGCATCAACAGACAACACATATATACATTATGAAAAATCACAGTTTCTTTTTGAAATTGAAAAGAAAATATTGTGACAAAAGGAGAAGTTGCTCATTACATGCAATTTCTTATTTTGTCACAAGGGCTTCTCAAGTTTTCTGCTGTAGGTGAAGAACAAATTATGGAGTAACAGGTTAAACTCAAAACTACATTGCAATCTACATCACTGGGTAGTGCAGTTTTCTTCTTCCAAATATGGTATGGCAGATTCTTGGCATGCAATTGAGAGCCGCGGAAGGCGTGGTTTATGTCGAATTTCAAAATACTGAGCAGCAGTTTTATGCCATTCGCCGATCACACCCGTAGAGGCGTAGTTTGCCAGTGTCAAATAGAGCGCTCTATGGAAATGTAGGTTAAACACTAAATTATTTAGTCAGTCGCTATTGCTCATTCCTTGGGGTTTCAATATCGTTTAAATTTCACTATCTAGCCTCTAACTTATATTTAAATGAGATGGAAGCATTTAAAGCAGTCAGTTAAAGATGAATGTAATTTCAAACAGACTAGGAGATTATTTTCAGTTTCTTGCTTCTGATGAAACTCATTAACATCAAATACCCTATAATCATTCATTTTACACACTCATTAATTCAACATAATCATTCATTTTACACATTCACTAATTCAACATAATCATTCATTTTACACACTCACTAATTTAACGTAATCATTCATTTTACACACTCACCAATTCAACATAATCATTCATTTTACACACTCACTTATTCTACGTAATCATTCATTTTACACACTCACTTATTCAACATAATCATCCATTTTACACACTCACTTATTCAACGTAATCATTCATTTTACACACTCATTTATTCAACGTAATCATTCATTTTACACACTCACTTATTCAACGTAATCATTCATTTTACACACTCACTTATTCAACATAATCATTCATTCTACACACTCACTTATTCAACGTAATCATTCATTTTACACACTCACTAATTCAACGTAATCATTCATTTTACACACTCACTTATTCAACATAATCATTCATTTTACACACTCACTTATTCAACATAATCATTCATTTTACACACTCACTTATTCAACATAATCATTCATTTGACACACTCACTTATTCAATGTAATCATTCATTTTACACACTCACTAATTCAACATAATCATTCATTTTACACACTCACTTATTCAACATAATCATTCATTTTACACACTCACTTATTCAACGTAATCATTCATTTTACACACTCACTTATTCAACGTAATCATTCATTTTACACACTCACTAATTCAACGTAATCATTCATTTTACACACTCACTAATTCAACATAATCATTCATTTTACACACTCACTATTCATAATCATTCATTACACACTCACTAATTCAACATAATCATTCATTTTACACACTCACTTATTCAACGTAATCATTCATTTTACACACTCACTAATTCAATGTAATCATTCATTTTACACACTCACTTATTCAACATAATCATTCATTTTACACACTCACTTATTCAACATAATCATTCATTTTACACACTCACTTATTCAACATAATCATTCATTTTACACACTTACTTATTCAACATAATCATTCATTCTACACACTCACTTATTCAACATAATCATTCATTTTACACACTCACTTATTCAACATAATCATTCATTTTACACACTCACTAATTCAACATAATCATTCATTTTACACACTCACTAATTCAACTTGAGGTAGAATACCCATAATCCGCCATTTTGTACCTCAATCTTTTGGGCATTGGTTGTTCTCTGTTTACATCTTTCTGGGCCAGAACTATTCGCGACAAACCAAAAAGTGCGAGCCCCGGCCAATGTATACTGAGAACAACCAAAGTAATCCAATGAAAGAATTAAATTCAAAATGGCAGATTATGGGTATTCTACCTTAAGCATTTAAAACTTGATAAAGAATAGCCCACTTAGAAGCATCAAAGGCAGAAAACTTTAAAATCATTGTTACAAAAGAAGACGTTGCTTGTCACAAACCATTTTGCCTTTGTCTCAATGTGCTTTTACTTGATATCACAAATATTATTTGTTCGCTTCATAATTGCCTCCATGCCCAGGAACTTCATCATTAAGTAAACCATCCAAAGAATTTTTTATAAACCTTTACCAAACGCTAAAATTTTGACTGTTCCAAATTGAAAGAGTTTGCAGACGACACTTCAAAATGTGATGAACTTGAAATCATAATCTTCTAAAAGGGCAGAAAACATTGTGGGAAAAGGGGAAATTGCTCATTGAAGCAATTTCTCCTTTTCCCACAATGTTTTCCAGAGCCATCCGCAACAAACTCGTCAATTGTTGTTATTGATTGGTAATGAGTTAATTAATGAAGACTTTACAATCAAGTCAATTTACCTTTTAGAGCTGTCCCTTGTATCTAAATCACCAGCAAAGCTGCCCTTTGACTCATTGGACTGCATATTTTTCCATATGGAACATTTCGAGACCTCCTCTGTAATGTTCATCTTGTCCATGAAGCTGTCATTTCCCCCGTTTATTGCTAGGTTAACAATGGACGCTTTAGGCATATTACTCGGGTTCGATCCTGCACACTTGGGATCCAGTAATGTCTCACACTCCTAGAAAAACACACAAACACAGGAATGGTTCATATCTTTACCCTTTCCCAAACAACAAATTTTCGACTGTCCCAAATTGAAAAAGTTTGCAGACGACATTTCAAAATGTGATTAAATTGGAAAATATTTGTCTGATAGGATAGAAAACATTGTGGGGAAAGGAGAAATTGCTCGTCATTAGCAATTTCTCCTTTTCCCACAATGTTTTCCAGTCGTAGAATGGGTAAAATGAGTTATACTGTTTTTCAAAGTGCTATTTTCACAAATTTGGTATCCACCAATTTAACTTAATTGTTTACATTCGAGTAACACCTAAAATAGCAAGGAGCGCTCAGATTAAAGAGTGGCAATCACCTGGTAAGAAAAATCATGTGAAACACATAAAATGTCATTTATCCAATAATAAGAATTTGAACCTTTAAAATGGAGAATTTCTCAGGTTTCATTGGTTCCTGACCTTGTTTGGCTGACCTTGTTTTATCGCTATTTGTAAACAATCTTTATCGTATTTTAAAACTCTTTTAAAAGGATCATGTAATCCTGTTACCGTCTCAATTCCTCTGTAAAAGGGAATTTAAAGTGCCTGTAAGATAGATTTCAAATATTCAAGAACGTTCACAATTTTAAATGTATATGAGCGCAAGTATTAACCCTTTCCCAAACAAAAATGACATTTGACCACCTTGTTGCAGACGACTTTAGAAAACATTGTGGGAAAAGGACAAATTGCTCGTTACGAAAGTCAAAAATTTATGTTTGGTAAAGGGTCAAACCTTAATGGTTTTGCATCAGATCAACACCATTTCAGTTATATTGTGATGCCCAACTTTTAATGATGGAGTAAGATCCCATACTCAACTGCCCATGAGGTTGGTCAAGGTTAGTAGAACTATCAACTAGTTAACAAAAAGGCTTTTGAAGCCTGGTCTGCCATGAAAGTTTTCTCAGAAAACATCAACAGACTTGCAAGTCCTTTGACAAGTCCAATCCGAATCCCCATTGGCTAACCTATGCCATGCCTGACAATATTTCTGATTTAACCCATTACCAAACAATAACCGCATTTAACCACTTCGTTGCAGAGGACTCTTGAATACATTGTGGGAAAAGAAGAAATTGCTTGTAACAAGCAATTTCTCCTTTTACCACAATGTTTTCTCCACTATCAGAAGGTTATTTTCCCATTTCATTACATTTTGAAATGTCGTCTGCAAACTCTTTCAAATTGGAAGAGTCAAATATTTTGCATTTGGTAAAGAGACATCTATCAAAACCATCTATTCTCTACAGGCTTGCTATTGTTAAGGAATGCTCAAGCCTGAAGATCATTACTTGAAGCCTGAATTTACATCTTCAATATGAACAAAGATTTTTAAATCTCAAAGCCTGAACATGAACAGGCTTATCTCTTTTTGTAAAAAGATAACATAGGGTTTATAGTCTCATATCAATGTTAGGGATATTCAGGCGTCTCTTACAATTACCTCCCTGATCACTGGGTGATAAACCCGCCGTTTACATATGGCGCAAATGCAGCCATGGCACTTTGGTTAATGCTCTCACAGGTACTCATTTATACACCTGGCTGGAAAGGAGCAGCTGGGATACATTCTTTGCTCAGGAAAATTCAGATGATCCGGCCGAGATATGAACCCGAAACCCTCTGATCACAAAGCTGACGTCCAACCACTGGACCACAGTAACCACTCACCTCAGTTGTTTGCTCTTTGATCTCCCTCTCCTTATCATCCTTCTCTCGTCGGTTCATTTCTGGCATGATATCATCCAGCCACTTTAACTCCGTTTGGGAGAACACATAATCCAAGCCTTTCCTGATAAAACACATAGCCAGTACCTGCAATAGACAACAACTTTACCATGAGGTCATATAGAATTTGTCTTTGCTTTATTTGTTTGATTGTATGGGGTAGAATATAGTGTTAATAATGTTTCAGTTATGCTTAGGCTTTCCTGGATCCAGTGCTAGGCTAGGACTCTTGCCAAAGGACTCTTCCACAACAAAGCAGAGGCTCAAACCCAGACCCCCAATCATGATATGCTTGTTTGGCAGTGCGATCCAATGACTATCTAAACCAAGTTTTTTAACCAAAGTCCTGAAAGGGCTAATGCTTGTTTTACAATTTATTAATCAAAACACACGTTAAGTTTTTTTGTATTTCTAAGATAAAGGAATTAAAAATGTTCATTTTTTTGATGACATGGATTGTTGAATCGTCTTTTAAACTTTTGTTTCTCACATTGAACAATCTGTAAGAAAGTCCCTTCAAGTGTTCATAATCGAAAACATTAACATTTCGGTACTCACCATGATAGGAAACAAAATGGAAATACTTTTAATCGTCTTGATGACCCAGAGCATTACGAGACAAAGCACCTGGATGATAGTGAAGATGTGAACTCTTCGCACTCTCACATGGCGGAGGTAAGTATAGTCTGGTTGGTACTTCATCGGCATGAACCAGATCAGAATTCGATTCACAAGTTGCATTCCCTTTAGCGAGGAAATACCCATGTAGAGGAAAACACCATACAACACTGGCATGGGAATATACTGAAATAAATAAATTCCAAATAAATTTTGATTCACATGTTACATTCCCTCTTGCAAGGAAACACCCAGGTAGAGGAAAAACCCATACAACACAGGAATGGAATAAATTACAGCAATAGGAGAATTCAATGATCTGGTAGTTTGCATATCTAGTGAAATAAAAGTAACATGTATAGTATTACAATTAATTGAAACAAGAATTTAAGAAAGAAAAATCAGAGACAGTGCTTCCTTATATATATACCTTTTCAAAGAAATTTTTATCTGACCGATATATGTAAAATGTCTTCTTTAAAAATGGATATACATGCTCATGGTGGAAAGTATTCTAATACTAGGCATATGACAATAGATTGTATTTCTAGCTAAAAGGAATGATAAAGTAATTATGAAACATAATTCCACTGATGCTTTAACCCTTTCCCAAACAACAATCTTTCGACTGTCTAAAAATGAAAGAGTTTGCAGACGACATTTCAAAATGTGATGAAATTGAACAATATTCTTCAGAAAGAGCAGAAAACCTTGTGGGAAAAGGAAAAATTGCTCATAACGAGCAATTTCTCCATTTCCCACAATGTTTTCTAAAGTCGTCTGCAACAAAGTCATCAAATGTCGTTATTGTTTGGGAAAGGGTTAAAGGTGCTTGTTCACAAATGTGAGGTAATTCGGAAGTTAATATTTAATTTCTTTAAAACTGCAAAACAGATTTACTCTTATATAATATACACTGTAGAATAGTTCTTGGAAGGAAAATTTAATAATCTTTATTTCTTTTGAGAGTGTATACAGTGGATTAACATGGGTTTTTATCCAAGATCAGGACAAACTGCACACACCCGGGTAATTTGATGCTTTCTCAACTAGCTATGCTTTCAATAACTACTTTTAACTGTAAATCAGTCAAAATACAAAAGCTGTATTGATTGAATGACATCTATTTTGACTTTTATATTTTCTCATCTGTGAAAAAGCAACTTTAAGTCTAGACTTGTCTCTGAGACTCAAGTGAAGAACAGAAATTCTCCTTACCTTCAGTAGTGAAGTGAGAAACACGGATAATCCAATCATGAAAAATATTGCTATAGCAGTAACCCTCTGCTCTCTGAAAAAAAAATGTATATAAAAATTGTAAATCTGTTATCTTTATAAACCATGCTCGGTTTGTTTGGGTTTTAACAAAAAACCAACAGTATTTCAGTTAGATTGTAATGCCCACATCATAACAGGGTTGTAAATTGAATAAAGAATCTAGTTTTATTCAAATTATAGATATTATGAATGAATGGTGACTTAAGGTGCATTGACACCTAAGGTCATTTAGTGTGGACTTATAAACAGTTTCGTCATTTCATTTGTAAAGTTTTAAAAGAGATTAAATCCCTATTCTGCAATATAGTCCTTTTAAGAATGGTCCTATAAGAGATATGCAACGGGGGTCCCTTGTAATAATGCATTTCACCCACTACAGAGACAAAGTAAATTCTAATCTATTATAGATGTTAAACTTACCGTACACCCAGAAATTTGGGTCTTTCCCCGGGGGCGGTACATTCTGATTCTTTCTGTAGACTCATTACATGGGTGATGGACAGAACCGTGGCCGCAACAAAGTATGGCAATCCAAGGATGGAGTTTACAATGATCAGGATTGCCACGATCAGCAAATCTAGATGATAACCACATCCTTTCTGTAAATATAAAGGGGTTTCATTAATACTTGTAGTAGGAGGGTGAATTGCAAAAGTAGGTGGAGGTTTTACAGGACCTCATCAGTAGATTTATCATAAAACTGAACAAAGTAGCCAGTTTTTTTTTTATCAAAGTAGCCGGGAGAAATCCCAAGCCCCTGGCTATTAATAAAACCTCTGAATATATATAAAAGTGTGATTTTGTTTGTTTATATGGGGGTCTAACACAAAGTCAACAATTTTTCAGTTATTTTATGGCTTTCCTGAACTTGCAGGTACAAGATTAGGTTTCGATTTCTGAATGCTGCTTTATGCACATGAATGCATACCTGGTAATAGGCTCGGTCTCTTAAGTGTCTTGTCAAATGAAACTCTCACAAAACCAGAGGTACCGATGAGGCTTCACAAACATGAAGCACTTACTACAATTTTACATTAAATTCTCTATTAAGTGAGAAATGAGTGTTACCTTTAACTTGTTACCCTATCATCTAACTGTAACTTGTTACCCTATCATCCATTACATATAGCATGAGTGAAAGTTGAAGAATTTCAAAAACCCGAAATCTAGTTCATTATCCTGAAAAGGCATGTTTGCTATAGCATTATATAGGGACACAAAGTCTCAAAAACCTGAAATTCAGGAATAATCCAGAACACTTTCACCCATGAATTATAGTGATAGATGAGTGTTACCTTTAACTTGTTCTCCTTCCTGTTAACAATAACTGCAGTAATCTGTTGGTCCATAAACAGTAGAATAGTCGCCAACAATGCTGGTATGATGGCAGCTATACACAGCCATTTTGGATTCTGCTTGTGCATGGGAGGGATTAACCAGCCTCGGTTCTCATAATTTGTGGGCTATAAATAGAAAATAACACAGCGCTATATTTCTCATAAATCAATTTCTCATAAGTTGTGGGCTATAAATGGATAAAAGCATGTTGTTATTTCACATATATCAATTTCAAATTGATGTGGTTTCAATCAAAATAGTCATGCAGGCATTTTTGACAGGTCGAAATAAATAGAAATGGCAGACGTTGTTGTTGGTACCCAATATCATAAAGATAATGTATTGTTTCTTGCAAAATCTTTATTGTACGCTGTTGTTTTCAGTTCCCCCACAGCATAAATTCAAATTTGGGAGGAAATGGGTTGAAAATGCGATTTCGTTACATTAGGGATGGGAAGACTTTAAATGCCCAATCATAGTAAAAAAAAATTATATTTTTGATAAGTGAATCTTACATGGAATTTATCAGGGACCTCTAGTTTGGGTGTGTTGAGTCCTAGAAAAGCATCAATCCCCACTGCTGACCCAATGGCTATCACAACTGCAAAGTCACTTATCACTATACGGACCTATAAATAGAATTAGAACAATGTCTATCACAACTGCAAAGTCACGTATCACTATACGGACCTATAAATAGAATGAGAACAATGGCTATCACAACTGCAAAGTCACTTATCACTATACGGACCTATAAATAGAATTAGAACAATGTCTATCACAACTGCAAAGTCACTTATCACTATACGGACCTATAAATAGAATGAGAACAATGGCTATTACAACTGCAAAGTCACTTATCACTATACGGACCTATAAATAGAATTAGAACAATGGCTATCACAACTGCAAAGTCACTTATCACTATACGGACCTAAGTCACTTATCACTATACAGACCTATAAATAGAATTAGAACAATGGCTATCACAACTGCAAAGTCACTTATCACTATACGGACCTATAAATAGAATTAGAACAATGGATATCACAACTGCAAAGTCACTTATCACTATACAGACTTAAAAGCAGAAAAATAGAATAATGGCTATCACAACTGCAAAGTCACTTATCACTATACAGACTTAAAAGCAGAAAAATAGAATAATGGCTATTACAACTGCAAAGTCACTTATCACAATACGGACCTAAATAGAAAAATAGCACAAGGTTGATTCTGATATACATTGTAGGTTGACACATAACAACATTGTCTCTCCTGCTTTGCTTCCTGGTATTAAATGTGTGGTTTAGTCATTTGCATTACAATCCAAGAACCTATATTACAGTGAGAAAGATTTATACCCAAAACTTGACCAAAGTATATGATTTTTAACAACTTGAATGATCTTACAGATAGCAAATGAAGCTTTGAGATAATAGAACAATACTTTTCACAGAAAAAAGTAGTTGTTATACAAAGGAAATATGTTCTCTTTATGTAACAAAAATGTTTAGTCATGTGAGCTAACAGGTTCACTCCAAAAAATACTCCATGTCTTTTAAAACATCTCAAAATTTTTGGAATTCTTTAGTTAAGAATCGAAAATGATCAAAAAACCATTGAAACACCAAGAAACTTCCTCTTAATACATAGATACCTCTTTTTCATCGGTGGCAAAATCTGAGTTTGATTTACTTGTCCGTAAATGCCAAAACTATTTTTGCACTTGTTTGTAAAATGGTTATATAGTATATTTAAGTAAAAGTTCACTTTTTTGTTAAGACTTTTTGGACAAGCTTGGCAATATGGAAAATTGATTTAAGCCAACCCAGCTTTTGTCTCAATCAGAGGTCTATTCTGTTGAGTCACGGAACTTTTTTGTGCCATAAAGAACCAAAACAGATATAGATTTCGTATATTTACCTTTGTTGGAAAGAATTTCCCATTTCTAACTGCCTTGAGTGAGTATGCTATGGTGAATGTTCCTATAAACAGCAATACTGACAAGAAGAAAACGTCGGCCACGTGATCACACCCGGAACCCACCAACACCCCACCCTCGTTCTCACACTCATGGGGGTGTATAGTGTACCAGTCTATTGTCTTGTTCGATATAACTTCATATGTAGTGGCTGAAATGGAGAACAGTTACATTTTATCAAAATGTCTGTGTTTTTATTATCCCAAATTGTTTAGAGATTGAAGATGAGAATTTGAATCAAAATAGAAGGCAAATCGCTGATGACCTAAAAATCATCGCTTGAAACGAAACAATGTTTACATTTACCAATTTGATTAAAAATCTTCTGATACACAAAAAATCCTTGTATGATTTTGACAATTGATATGTAAAATAAAATCAAGTTGTGAACCCAATCCTCTTTAATTTAAATTCTTGATTTGCCCTTATTATAAGCAACAGAACGTTGCATAGATAAAATTAAAGAAGAACTTATCTTTATTACATTCGGTAAAATAGCCATTGAAACAATAAGAAGAGATAGGTCATTCAAATCAATGTCCCTCCACTTGTCAAAGTCATGGCTTCTTCAATATTCCATTGTTTGAATGCATCAAGGCATTAAGAGGTTAAAGAGCATATACAGGACTTTTCTTCCTTGAACTGGGTAGAGGCCTTGAACTGGGTAGAGGCCTTGAACTGGGTAGAGAACTGGGTCGAGGCCTTGAACTGGGTAGAGGCCTTGAACTGGGTAGAGGCCTTGAACTGGGTAGAGGCCTACTGCCATTAGTTTTGGGAAGATGTATCATTAGAATTGCTAAATTGAGAAACCAAAAAGCTGATGTGACTTTGAATTTTTGGGAAAACAGCATAATTTTTAAGATATGGCTAATTGGGAAGGTGTCTTTTACAGGCCCCTGTTTTAAAACCAAAAAAGCCTCAATATAAAGGAAATAATCTCACTATTTTCATCAATTTATTGTAGATTAAAACAAACATGTAACAGGAAGGCTTACTGTTTGTAGAATTGTTATCTGTCACATTACTCATGCAGGCGCAGTCATAGAAGGGTGAGATATGTGGGTTCAGGTTGACTGGTGCCTTGTGGGAAATGGCAAGACACTTCGCAATCGCCTCCTTAATGAAGATGATTGAGATCAGCGCCGCAAAACTTTCCTCCGTGAACCGGGTTATGTAGCGTACCAGAGCGGAGAGGTCAAACGCTACCATGGTGATAAGCGCGAACCCCGTCCACATTCCAACCCACCAACGGAATGATAAATAGTACCAGCCCATTTCTCTGTAATATACATCAAAGTGGGATGATAAATAATACACGCCTATTTCTATAAAAGATGAAATAAATACAATTCAAGATGAAATTTACACAAATCTGGTCGAAATAAGACACTAATTCAGAAATCCTATTTTACCATATTTTCAAATTTGCACATGGTCCTATGGTCATATATTTGGGTTGCATGATTTTACTGTGCCAACTTCCCCTTTCATAATGAAAACAGTTTTTAACAAAAATAGGCAATAATCTTTATTGTTCCAGGGGTTGGAGAAATGAAATTTAACATTGCACAGATATTAAACATAACTCTAAATACCGGAAAAAATACCTAATAGGTATGCACATTCTTGTTGCAGTATATCATAATTCAAACCATTTTCAATCAAGATGAGCAAACCTACCATGATATTTGTTTGTTTTTTTATATGGGTTTTTATATCACATCAACATTATTTCAGTTATGTAGCCATGCCCGACTCTTAATGATGGAGGAAGACCCCATACTCAACTGCCCATAAGGGCTGGTCAAGGTGGGCAGAACCATCGGCATTCCGTAAGTCAGTCGGGAGACTGCCTCTCATGAATATCCATATCCCTCTCAGGACTACCATGATATAAATGTAATTAATTTTTTTCTGTCCAAATGTTGAATAACTGATCCAGTCCTCAAATAAACAAATCCTAACAACAATGGCTAGCATCTACTATAGAAAGGCCAGATTAAGAGTACAATGCAGGGTTTTTCCCCCTTGAATTAGATAGAGGCATAGGCCTGTTCAATGTGGAAAATTTATCTCTGAAATTGTTAAATTCGGAAACCAGAAAGCTGGTAAGATTTTACATTTTTGGGACATTTATAAGAAATTTCCAATTGGAGAGGTGCCTTTAATGGTCCTCTGTCATATAATGAAAAAAAAACCACGAAATTCAAGACTATAGAAAGTGCTTCATGTTTGTCAAGCGCTTACTATAGTCTTACGTTGAGCCCTCAAGGTGACTTACTTGCAGAAATCAAAGAGGATTGTTTCAAAGACGAGGACTGGTCCAGTAGAACCCAGAATGGTGAGAGGTTGGCCCGAACACAGGGCATACGTCACTCCCACTATACATCCCGCCAATAAACTCTCAAACGCACCCTGTAAACAAAAAAAAATTCAGGATAAAAATAAAATGCTTTTTTATATAAAATGCAGTGCATAATAAGTCACTGCAACAATATATCAAGCCAATAAACTCTCAAACACAACCTGAAAACAAATATCAGAAATGTTCATGATTAATGTAAAATGCTTTTAATCTTGTCTAACCTTATGGGATTTTAATCTTGTCAACATTATTTCAGACATGTTGCATTACCTGACTCTAAATGATGGAAGAAGACCCTATACTCAACTGCCCATAAGGACAAGTAAAGCCAGGCAGAACCATCAGCATTTATTAATCTAAAAGTCAGTCAGAGACTGTTTCTCATTAGAAAAAATCTTATAAGTGCTTATTGAGAAGTTGTGTGAAAAAGAATTGACCATAGACTGACAATCAACACAACCTAAAACCCTCCATTTTGGTTAGATGAGACCATAAAAGAAGAAATTTCTTGCCAAAGTGGTTTCTTTAAAATTTTGAAATATTCTTCAGCAGGTGCAGTGACATTAGTTATCTAGATAAACAGGTTCAAAAAAGTTTATTCTATGAATTTAGGAGCATACCAAATCCTTCTCTGTTGCATCGGCCAAAAGTCCACCAAACGTAATGATAGGCGTTAGACAGGCGAAGTAGAGAAACATGAAGGATGCTAAACTCTGGACATGGAAGGCGTCAGTGAAATCACTCATATAGAACGGAGCCTTTCTCTTAATGTCCTGTATTAATCCTCCAAAAAACCTGCAAACACAAGTAGATATATATATATATATATATATATATATATATCACATTCTCATACAATCGTGTACAGCAAATGATTTAAGCATGGCAATCATAGTCTTATATATGATAATCCTATTGTAAAACACTGAATTTAGAAATGCATCCTTTTTCTTACAGAATTAGTACATTCAAACATTTCATAATCATTCTTCAGAACTATTGTATATGACAGCAGGATGTTGAACTTGTTTATATTTGCATGTAATGATATTTCAAGCTTGCAGGTCAGAATATAAAAGACATGTTAAGTATTAAATGATTTATATCTTCACTAATATCATTGCAATTCATAAGTTACTATTTTATCAACATTGCGTTTCTTATTGAATCTATGATATAAAAGATAAACTTCCTTTTATCTGTGTGTGTATCCAATGCAGTCATGTGATCAATAGTGACATTGTATAATTATGATGTCACATAGTGTAACGTAATATAGAATGTTTTAGACGTGTTCAAGGTTTATATTTGTAGTGTATTATGTGCCTATGGTACCCTTATGATTGGGGAATGATCAGATACTAGGATATGGCATTCATTCAAGTTATTTTTAGTTATGATTAAAATATTAATTGTATAAACACTTGTCATTGTTGATCACTGTGACATATATTTCTAAAAATTGATATTATGGAGAAAGTTTATCCGGTCTTGAGAGCTTGAAAGCTGAGAAAGTGGAGTTAACCATTTATTCTATTCCGTTTACCTGTGTGTTCTCTGCAGGGCAGGGTTATCTGCGTTAGGGGCCCCCTCATCCTCCTCCTCCGTCGTCGCTTTACCGTTAGGCACTGGGGGTAACGCGTCTTTCGTCTTTCTTGACTCCTGAGACGGAATGCTTTTTGGTGGCTCGATACGAATCGTCGGGTCCCATTCACCAGGCGGCAGGACCGTCACCTGGTCGAGAAACTCGTCGATACCCGCAAGTAAATCTTCACGGTTGTGAGCGTGGTAGGCCACATCATGGAATATCTATAGAACACAGAAATTCGTTAACTATGTATGGATCTACTATCAGAGGTCAGTACCAGTATGACAACTGGACATACAAAAAAGCTATCCAAGTCCAACTGTAGAAAAAATGTAAGAAAATATTCCTTCACCAAGAGAAAAGCCAATTACATGGAACAGCCTGCCATGTAGTGCGGTTCAGGCACCCTAAGTGAAGAGGTTTGAAAATAGACTAGACTATCATTGGAGACAGCAACACATCCTAAAGGTTCCACAAAGCAGATCTAGATCTAGTTTTGAGTAAGCGCTATTCAACCAGAACACAAACAGTACACAAAGACATTTATACCATTTGAAGAAGTAGATATGGACAAAGCGGCAAATGACGGTCCATTAGAAATTCCTTAAGTATCCTGAGGTAAATTGAAATTTCAGTTCCAGATCACTAAACCACAATGGACAGGTCCAAAAGGCTAAACTTTTAGATCAGACAAGCTAATAAAAAGGGTGATTTCTTTGGTTTTCCTCAGCAGATGCAGTGACATGAGTCATCAAGATAAACAGGCTAAATGATAGACTGTTATATAAATAAAGATTCAGTGCAACATTGTTATAAGTTCTTCAATGTCTTTGAAACAATTCATTTTTGTATTGTTGTTTGAAATTCAATTAAAAGTAGCAATTTAAATATTATAAAATGTTCACGAGGCGAGAATTTATCTAAGTTTGTACAATTTACATGCTGTAGATCTAAAAAGCAATGACACGCTTTTAATCTAAAACACATGTTAATTCATTCTATACAATTTAAAGAATTAAAAGTGGTCAAATTTTACAGCCAATGACTATTCTTCAGTGCATATCATATAACAGTACAGCTGTTGTGCAGTTTTAATAAAATTGATTTCTAACTTCCAAATTTCCCCACATCAGAGAACAAGCACCTTTAAGACAAGTTTGCTAAATACTCTCAATCATTTTCCTTAGTGATTGTAAGTCAACTTAATTCACTATCAAAACCAGAGAGAAGTGTAAATATACCTCATCAGTCATCAATGTAGCGATAGATCTACCAATCTCATGATATCTATTGTGGTTCCCCTGTGGGCCCAGCAATATAAAGATGAATTTGGTGGGAACCGGCACCTCTGTCAGGTCGCCTAGCAACAGTGACTGTCGTAGTCGTATAAAGGCGACAATCTGGTGATTTAGGAAGTCCACTTCACCCACCAGTACATTGGCAGCTTCTGATCCAGGCGGAATCTTCTTCATGAAGTGGGAATTCAACTGTAAATAGAAACGTTTGATTGTTTGTCTGTTTATATGGTTTTGACAGCACAGGAACTTTGTTTCAGGAAAGTGCATATTCTGCTTAAGTCAAAATATTTATAACAATCAAGGGTAATAGAAAAGAATTCCATTCAAAATGGCAATATCTTTTATTAATATGCATAATTTGAATATTTGAAGTCATGGACTTGCAAAATCCTTGTTATGAGATGAATAGCTTATCACAGGTCCAAGGTGTGAGTGCAGGCTGGGCTACATGATTTATATAAACTAACAATGCTGTATTGTAAATTCCTTACCAGTCTTTATGGCTTAGCTCGATTGGCAAGGAAATTCATGCAGCAAGGACGGTAGTCAAACTTGCCTCCGAAATGCCCAAGTTTCTGATCACCATGGAAACAATTTTACAATTACCATGAAAGCAATTCAACAATTACTATGGTGGCAATCATCGTAATAACAACTTTACCATCACTATGGTTACAATTTTACATCACCATGGTAACAAATACACATTGATCACCATGGTAACAAATACATTTAAAATACCCTTTCATCTTGACGGAAGATGCAGCTTCCATGAGATCATTTCCAGAAGACTGGTTACGCTTCAGTTTATCATCATGGTAACAAACACAATAAATCACTATGGTAACAAATACAAATTGATTACCATGATAATTAAAGGATATTGATCACCATGGTAACATATATAATTTGATTACTATGGGAACAAATACATATTGGTCACCATGGGAACAAATACAAATTGATCACCATGGTAACAAATTCATATTGATCACCATGGTAATATATATTGATCACCATGGAAACAAATACATATTGATCACCATGGTAACAAATACATTAAAAATACCCTCTTCACCTTTACGGAAGATACAGCTTCCATGAGATCATTTCCAGAAGACTGGTTACGTTTCAGCTTATCATCAGGGTAACAAATACATATTGATCACCATGGTAACAAATACATATTGATCACCATGGTAACAAAAACATATTGATCACCATGGTAAAAAATACATATTGATCACCATGGTAACAAATACATTTAGATAAACATCTCACCTTTACGGAAGATGCAGCTTCCATGAGATCATTTCCAGAGGACTGGTTACGCTTCAATTTACTGTCAGAACCCATTGACTCCATCTTGGCACTACTTTCTGTTTTTGGCAGGTTTATATTAGGCATGGTTTTCACTGCAGTTAGGCTCTTCCTCGATTCTTTTAGTATAAAAAAACAATGCCAATTAGTCATATCTAATTGAAGTTAGACATCACAAATACCAGGAGTAAATCTCAGTATAACAAATAATGTGCAAGTAAACATAACAAGACCTTGTAAAGCAGGGGTGGCGAAATTTGGTTTTTGATCTAACTGCCTGTAAATGTCCATTCTTTTTCTACACATCTGGGTTTAACGGTAATATAATAAATTTAAGTAATAACTCAATTGTCTATCAAGGCCTTTGAAAAACTTTGGGAAAAACAGTTTGTTTCGCCACCCCTGTGAAGCAATATCAACATAGCAAGTTATAGGTGTGAATTAATGTTACAAGATTTTTATAAAATGGCATCAACCTAACAGAAAGAAGCCAGATAAAAATGAACCTTACAATATCTTGATAAAGCACTAAACATCAAATCAAATAAAAGATACTGCTCTTGGTGAGCCATTTTTTGCCATCATTTTTTTCTTTTTTTTCGATTACGAAGTATACATACTATAAGATGAGAAATAAGTTTATTTGTATCTTTGACCATATTTTAGAGGTCTTAGACATGTTCCAGGTAAAATGCTGCAAACAGTTCTAACATAGGCATTGCCTTGAAAACAGTAGAGGACTATACATAGTTAAATTGTGCTAGTGTAATTTCTTTCTGTTAGTTTTTCTTTTTTCTTTTCTTTTTCTATTTATTTATTTATGCATTCTACCAAGACTTAAACAATGAGGGTTGAATGCAAGACAGTAGTAAATGCTTCACATTTGTGAACAACTTAATTTAATCTTGAATTGAATCCTCAACTAGAGGGTTATTACTGATACAACCTTTTACCTATTTGTTAACTCTTTACCACCTGCAGACAACTTTTTTTTACTCGAAGAAGACATATTTAGAAAAGCTTTGTAAACATGTGAAAACCTTTTCAGTTCTGCTGTTGTGATATGATTGAATAAGCATCATAAAAAAAAAAGGAGAAAATACTTGTGACAAGCAATTTCGCCTTTTGCCACAATGCTTTTTGAAAGTCGTCTGCTGCAAGACGTAGAAATGTGGCTTTAGGTGGTAATGTGTTAAGGACTATGTCACACTTTGACCTAGCAGGGATTATAAAGGATCTATAGAAAACTGTAGGCTGTGTGTTCACCAATCAGCAAGAGCAGATTACATTAGAATGATCCAAAATGGCACATCAAAAGGACAAATCAGTGCTTGCTAAGGCAGAAGACATCTAAAGATATATGGACTTTTCAGCAAAAACTCTTTCCATTATTAATATAATTACATCCATGGAAATCTTTTTATTGGAATTTCAGCTACTGGAAAAAACACATTTACCCCTATATTTTTTTTCCAAGGATTAGATTTTGCAGGTGAACATATTACATTGATATCTGAAGGGTTAATTTACCAGGTGTTGGCTAAATTACTTACAATTGATTTCTTGAATACAGACACTAGACAAAAAGGGTTTGGTGAAATTCTATATTAAGTGACTTAAGTTTGTGAAGGAATTACTATATTGTTACATTGAACCTCTAACAATAGCTTTCTTTTATGTAGAAACCAGACACGAAGGGTTTGTTGCAATACTTAATGTAGTAAGTGCTTCTTGTTTGTGATGGTTTTGCTATAGTCAACATAGTTTTGTTCTTTGTATATGGATGTTATATAACACCAACAATTTTTCATTGCAACTCATGATGGTTTGAAGAATACTCTTTGCCTTCCTACCTTATAAACTGACTAAGATGGGTAGAACCATCTAGATTCTGACACTACCATGAATTGAACCCACACGCAGAAGGAGCTTTGTGATTTCAAGTAAATGTAGAATACAGATTCTGACACTATCATGAATTGAACCCACACGCAGAAGGAGCTTTGTGATTTCAAGTAAATGTAGAAAACCCATAATCCTCCATTTTGAAACTCTCTCCTTCATTGAAATTACTTTGGGCTTTCTCGGTATACATTTGTTGGGGCCGGAACTATTCACTTTTAATTAACCCTTTCCCCAACAATAACTACATTTGACGACTTTGTTGCAGACGGCTTTAGAAAACATTGTGGGAAAAGGAGAAATTACTCGTAATGAGCAATTTTTCCTTTTACAACGAGGTTTTCCGCTCTTTCTGAAGAATATAGTTCAATTTCATCACATCTTGAAATGTCGTCTGCAAACTCTTTCAATTTGGGACAGTCGAAAATTTGTTGTTTGGGAAAGGGTTAACACCTTATATTTAATTAGTTCGGGTCCCGACTGATGTATACTAGAATGACAGAAGTAATCCGACAAAAGAATAAATTTCAAAATGGCTGTTTATGAGTATTCTACCTTAAGTACTGAAACCACTTGGTCATAAAGACCCCATCTTATTAAAGTCTGTATGCTCTAAATTGAAGGCAGCAACAATTTACAACAAAAAAAAAACCCAGAAACTTTTTGTTGAATGGCAAAGACCCATTTTGACAAATTAGAAAAGATTTATGTTATTTGGACCAAGAATATTCTGACTGAAAACGATCTCATATTCTGCAGCTGAAAGGGTTTCTAAAGTAATCAGTTATCAGGAAAGGTGAAACTAGACAAGGGTTTCTAAAGTAATCAGTTATCAGGAAAGGTGAAACTAGACAAGGGTTTCTAAAGTAATCAGTTATCAGGAAAGGTGAAACTAGACAAGGGTTTCTAAAGTAATCAGTTATCAGGAAAGGTGAAACTAGACTTTCTGTAGTAATTCAATAAAAATCAGTTTTTGCAAAGTTCAGGGTGAATGAATTTAATTCCACCTGGAAAAATAATCAGTACAGGTGAGGAGGGATAACCCTTTCCCAAATAACAAATTTTGGACTGTCCCAAATTGAAAAAGTTTGCAGACAACATTTCAAAATGTGATGAAATTGAAAAACATTCTACAGATAGAGCAGAAAACCTTGTGGGAAAATAAAAAATTGCTCTTGATGAGCGATTTTCCCTTTTCCCACAATGTTTTCTAAAGTCGTCTGCAAAAAAGTGGTCAAATATCGTTATTGTTTGGGAAAGGCTAAAGGGTGAATGATTTAATTCCACCTGGAAAAACAATCAGTACAGGTGAGTAGAGATAAGGAAGAGTTCATTATAGAACAAATATCTGATTTCTCTTCGACCTTAGCTTCATTCCCTTACACACAGAAATAACAATATATTGCAGCACATAAGTCTTTTTTACAAACATCAGACACTTAGTCATTAAAATAATCATTGCTGCTCCTTCTATCATGTGCGCCATTAATATTTCTGGAAGAAAAGATGCAATCATTAACACAATTTACAACCTGATAAGGTGACTTCATATCAAGGGTCGAGGGCATTTATAGTAAGTGCTTCACGTTTTTTACTTACTCTTGTCTTGCATTGAATCTATGATATAGTTATGTATCCATGAAACCCTTTTCCTCATTGTAGATCTATTTAAATCATCAATATAGAAAATAAGTGTTATCTGTTACTTTATCCCTTTTGGATCAGTTAGCCAACCCTTTGTTTGAGGCTTCATTGCAAGACTATAGTAAGTACTTCATGTTTATGAATCACTTACTATAAAATTGCATTGAGCCCTCATGTTAACCCATAACCAAACAATAACGACATTTGTTGTGTTTGTCGCAGACAACTCCGGACAACACTGAGAAAAAAGGAAAATTGCTCATAACGAGCACTTTCTCTTTTTCCCACAATATTTTCCACTCTATCAGCAGATTACTTTCCAATTTCATCACGTTTTGAAACTTTTACAATTTGGGACAGTCGAAAATTTGGCGTTTGGTAAAGGGTAAAAAGAAGGATTGGTAGGCAAAGAAAACTTTTGATTATTTCAGGGATAAACTGTTATTGTAAGGTGTTTATAAATGTATTAACACAACCCCCATGGTCAGGGCATCAAGGTACAAAGTGCCAACTTTATGTTCAGTGGTCTGGATAAGAGATGTATATGTCAAGTTAACTTCTTTATTGATTCTCTAAACCCTATAGTGTGGGTACTCATAAGATTTGTCTCTATGAGACAATTCTAATGAGTATGCACAATTTAAGGTTTGATAAGAAAAATATTTAATTACAATATGTAAAAGACCCTTATCAAACCCTTTACCTAGTCAATGTACAGTCTATTTCAATTAATGATCAATCATTACTTAACCCTTTCTCAAATGCCAAATTTTCGACTGTCTCAAATTGAAAGAGTTTACAGACGACATTTCAAAATGTGATGAAATTGGAGAATAATATTCTGATAGGGTAGAAAACATTATAGGACAAGGAGAAATTGCTCGTATAGAGCAATTTCTCCTTTTTTGACAATGTTTCCAGAGTCCCCTGCAACAAACGTGTCATATGTGGTTATTATTTGGGAAAGGGTTAAGCATCACAACCCCACACCTTCCAATCTCCACCTGCTTCTCAAAAATAAGCAGAACATAAAAATTGCATTGAACTGAATCCTTGATTATTATTTGATTATCATTCTCTGGTGGCAAAAAAGTTATCAAGCCATTGAGACAAACCAGAAAATATTACCTTGTAATGACCAGATTCTGAATAATCAAAATATTGATTTCTAAGAATATCTTCAATAGACTGAAAAAATGATTTGTATATGCAAGAAAGTCCTCACTTCCTAAGCTTTGGTCAGTTATATGCTGGAATATATATCATTCTATCAAAACTGATTTGTGAGTTTTTCAGTAATATCAGTTTTTTCAGGTTTATGACATAGCTTAACCAATATTTATATAACTTCCTTTTTTTCTAAAATGTTTTTAACGTTGCATGGATAAATAAACATCGATAATTTGGATGTTGGGTTCCTTCATGGTCCAGAAGTGAAAATGCTGGCCTTATAACTTTGAGGCCTCTGGGTTAAAGTCAAAGCAATGTCATTGACTTTGAGATATTGTCCTCTTGAACAATTGACGACATGTAGTAAAATCCCATACCAAATATGAGCTTGATCTTGCATGACATGTTAGAAGTGATGTCAATATCTAGGGTTCCAAGCAAGTCTATAGTAAGACCATCGACTAGTACCGGTATTGAGCCCTCTATATCAACTGTTTTATAACTTGAACATATTAGAAAAAATAACAAATATTGTTCATTAAGTCTTGTGGAAAAAATCAACCCCAAAAAATAGTGACAGGTGATCAATGATTTTGTTAGTTATAGCAGCATAATTAGCCATTAAAAAAATATGCACACTTTGATTTAATTTGTCCACTTTAACTGCACGAGGTTAGAAAAAAAGTACATGTTCAAAAAGGACATCATATTACTTTGAAAACACAAAAATGTGAATTGTTAAAATTATCAAAGGTTAAAGTGGTATCAACCCTTGCCCTCTTGGGAAATCATTTAATAAAAACCACCTGGATATGCAACAGAAAAATCTGATCTTTCAAACCCTTATTAAAGGGTTCGATGCAATTATAAAAAGTCCTTCACAAAAGTGAAAAATCTAACTAATAGTCTTGCAATGAAACATTGATTTCAAAGCTTGGTTGAAGAACTCTTTATATATCTGTGTCATAAAAAACCTTGATTCCAAAAAGAGAACATTCTAAAAGATGCATCTAAAATCAAGGTACTTCGATTAAAAAAAAGGGGTTTTATGGTTAAAAGTTGCAATAGGAAAAAAATATCCAAATACATGTATATAAAATATAAAATGGGTGGACATGGAGTTCTTGTAAAACCTGTTTCATCATATATAACTATTTTCATCACACCAGCAGTCCATAACTGAAGCATTTGATTACGATGGCAAAGAGAATTGCTACATCATTCTCTACAAAATCAGCATTTTCCCATACTTAAAAAAATACAATCTTCTTACCGTTTCATGTTGATAGACTCTTATAATTAATTCAGGGTAAGGGTTAATTACAAAAAGCATGGTGATGATTTCTGCTGTCAGTATCAGTGTATACCAACAAAACATGGCTCAACCCTTATGTAAAAGGTCACATACCCTGGTCACCTTTCACACTACTCTTAAACCCCTTCATAGAGGCAGAGCGCTGACCTCGCCTGAACACATTCCCTGAAAACATTTCAAACACACACACAAACTCATTGAGGAAAAAGTAATGGATATTGTTTCAAACAGACACAAGTTTCACTGGTGAAAAATTAATCGATATTGTTTTCTAACAGATTCATTGATGATAAAATGGATATTGTTACATTGGTGATAAATTAATGAATATCATTTAAACATTGTTGATGAATTAATGGATATCGTTTCAAATAAACACTAGAGTTAATGGATTTTCTTACATATACACAAAGATTTATCATTGATTGCTTGATGAATATTATATTAAACATACACAGATTCATTGTTGATCAATTAATGAGAATTGTTTCTAACATAGTTTCATTGGTGATAAATTAATGGATATCGTTTCTAACATACGCAGTTTCATTGGTGATCAATTAATAGATAATGTTTCTAACATTTACAGATTCATTGGTGATAAATCAATGGATATTTTTTCAAACACACAAACATTCATTGGTGATGATTTAATGAATATTGTTTCAAATATATACAGATTCATTGGTGATAAATTTATGGAAATGGTTTCATACACACATAGATTAATCGTTGATAAAATTAATTAATATCATTTCAAACATTGTTATTGAAATAATGGATGTTGTTTCAAAACGACACAGTTTCATTTGTGATAACTTAATGCATATGGTTTCATTACCACACAAAGATTTATCACTGATAAATTAATGAATATCATTTTAAACGTACACAGATGCATTGTTCATTAATTAATGAAAATCATTTCTAACATACACAGTTTCATTGGCAATCAATTAATGAGAATTGTTTCTTACACATACCCAGATTCATTGGTGAAATATTAATGGATATCATTTCTAACATACACAGTTTCATTGGCAATCAATTAATGAGAACTGTTTCTTACACATACCCAGATTCATTGGTGAAATATTAATGGATATCATTGCATATCTGTGGTGTCAACATTCCCTTGTCTGGAAAATGGGGGAGGTGTGTAGACTTCCAACCATGTGGGCATAACAGTCATAAATGGTTAATTTCTATCTTACCATATTAAAGTTCTCCTGCACTTCAAATTAATGAATGGCTTATTGAAGGTTCAATGCACTGGCTTACTCGAAAGACTTACTATAGTTCTGCATTGAACTTTCAATATGTTAGTCCTTCTGGAACTCTAAATGGGTGGCCATATTGTGTTGTTATAATATAATCTTAGTTACTTTCTAACAACAACATAGAACCTCCTCAGTATAAGTGGTTGACTTGCTAAAGGTTTTACATTGAACCCTCAATATATAAGTTCTCCTGAAACTCTAAATGAATGGCTATATTTCGAGGTTAGAATATTTAACATGGTTCCTTTTTATCAACAATTTACAAACTCCTTCATTAAAAGCAATAGACTTTCTATAAGAATTACATTGAACTCTCCATTTGTTATTTATTTTGAATGAGTGGACATCCTTATCAAATAAAACCCCTGTTCTTGGTTTTATCAAGTTGGGTAGAGTTGGCATTCCATAATTATGTCAACCAGGAAACTACCTCTCACGAAAAATCCAAATGCCGAAGTGGGATTTTAACCAAAGCAGAGACGGGCCATGTGATTTCAATCTCTGCAATCTGACCATTAGGTCACATATTCCTTCCCCTGTTCATGTTTCTACCTTAACCTTGGACTTTTGCTTAAGCAAAGAAGAACACAAATTATGAGAAACTATTTGTAACAAACAATTGTCTTTTTTGTTAAAGATGTTACCATGCTTTCTGGAAATTGCAGTTAATGTCTTTTAAATGATAAACAAATATTTGTTGGAAATGGAATAATCAATTGATGAAATCAAAACTGAAACCCTTGCAACAAAACAAGAGAATTCAGCCTCTTTCTTTTGTCACAATGGCTTTAAATGAAACCTGATGCAAAGTATTCTGTTTCAAAGCTGTTCACATGTGAAAGAATTTGAAAGTCAAAATAAAAGGTTGTTGAATCAAGTTTGTAGTAATTCCTGCGCTAGCTGAAACTTGTTTCTTGAAGGTATCATAGGTGAAGAGTCATTCTGGATTAATACATAACCCTTTTATAATAATAATAATACGAAAAAGCATGTTTCCAGATTAATATATAGTCCTTATATCATATGCTAGGCTGTTAAGTCATAAAAAATCAAATTAATATGTATCCATGTGCTAGCTGAAACTGCTTTCTTGAAGATATCACATGTAGAAATAAGTTTGTCTTGTTTAACAACTTTTATAATCGCCTTTTTGACAAAATTTCTATTCACCAAAAATTGTGACTGCAAAATAAAATTGGAAAGTTTCCAAGGTTCAAAACGAGACTTAAGACAGTCCTTTACAAATATCAAGTGCTTACTATAGTATTGCACCAAATCCTCAGTATTTCTTTTTTATAGTAGGAAAAACATTATTGTGAAAAATTAATAGTTCACTAAATATTTAATTTCTTTTCCCACAATGATTCAAAAGTTGTCTATAGAAGAGCAATAAATACTGGGATGGTACATAAGGGACAAAACATATTTCTTATGAATATAACTCTACATATATTTTAAAGCAGACAATGTTTCCTTAAAAGATGTCATATTTCGCTTTTTATGAATTTAACTTTACAGCATATGATAAAACAGATTTGTTTCTTATTTAGAGATCGAGATTATATGATTACCATTAAGCAATACAAGTCCCATATTTTCACTTCAGCTACAAAATATATGTGCTTTATGAAAATATGAACAAGAATCCAGATAAAAGGCTAAGTTCCCATGTTACCATCTTAACCCTTATAGTGCTGGAACCAACTTCATACTAATGCAAACAGGTCAGATCCAGGCCAGCCACAAAATAAAATGGCAGCTGGCCTGTGATCTAACCTGTTTGCTATTTTGATTATATTTCCTCAACAAAATCAAGCAGATATTTAAGGTTTTGGAAAGCAGATGACACAAAAATCTATTTTTAAAAAATTCCCAGCATTCTAAGAATAAATGTCTTCTCTAAACCCTATATTGGTGGTACTCATTTCATAGGAATTTGATTTAAATGAATATCACACTTAATGATACACTGAATACAGTCAATCTTGTTTTAAGCAATCATAGTATACGCCGGTAAGAAGACTGACCCATGGTGTATAAGACAACTAACAGCTTTAAACAGGATGCCAGTCATTCACACAACTTCAGTAGGAGCTTTAAGAATGGCTCGTCTTTTATTTTTACCCTTAGAATGCTTAGAAAGCTTCTAAAAATAGATTGTTGTGTCATCTGCATTCCAAAAACTTATCTGCTTCATTTTGATGATGAAATATACTCAGAAAAACAACAATTTTGCCAATTTAATTTGCCGCTGGCCTGTATCTAACCTGTTTGCATAATGAAGTCGGACCCAGCACTACAAGGGTTAAGATTAAGACAGCCACAGACTAAATGACCTATCATGGACTGTTTAAGAGCAGTCAATCAAAACAAGATCTATTGTAGTTGTAATTCTGCATCTAAAAGTCTTTGATAAACCTCTATATCTAGACCCCTGTATCAACAATCTTACATGCCGACGATTCAATCTTACATGTCTGTGCCGAACAAAATTATCATGGCCGTCTATAATTACAACCAATCTTGTTTTAAGAGACCACTCTTCAACGGTGAGCAAAAGGTTTTTAGTTCTAAGGCTTTCTTAATACAGAACATAGGTCATTTAGAAAGCTCCTATTTGAATGACTGGCATCCGTGTTAAGCCATTTGTTGTTTTATACACCACCATTCTGTCTTTTTTTCTTTTTAACTAAGGTCATTTAAAACAAGTTTGACTATAAAATAGTTTATATCATAATTATATACTATAGTCTTATCAGGGTCACCTGAAATTGTCTGAAAAAGAAAGGAAATTAAAAGTAATAATTCAAAGAAATTCTATGCCAATGGAAATTAAGTTAAACTTCTTAACTATTTACTCTCTAATCAAACATATGAGTTAATGAACTAGAAAAAATCTGGCACAGGTAATTTTTCCCATCATTGGCAACTTAGAAAATCTACCATGCATAAAGATGTTCATGCCTTTGTAACAAGTCTAAACTAATCTATTCTATGTAATCTGACAAATCAAACTCTAAAATCTGCTGGTAGGATTTCGATTACTAATTGATGATTTCTCATTTATCAACAATATTTTCAGAGGATATTAGCAGTCAAGAAGAATCACGTAAGATTTTGGTAAAGAACCAAAACTTAACTCTTGATAATTCACAAGAAATGCATTGTCCTTCAGCCAAAAAATGACAACATTGCATTTTATTGGCTTGATAAGAAGTTGCTGGTCTTGCATTGAACTCTCAATAAATAAGCACAAAACCACTTTAGAATCTTAGATTATAATAACAGTTGTTGCACAGAAATTTTTGTTTTTGTTTTGTCATGAGTTAAAAATTAAGTAAAAATTGTAAATTTTTAGGCCAGAACCATCATTTTCTGCTAATTGATCAGTGTAAAAAACTTTAAAAGTGTTCATAATTTTACCTTACTACTTTGTAAGAGGTATTTCTAGTCAATGAGAATCTTTAGAGAAAAAAAGGCCTTTTCTAGACACACAGCTGATGAATAAACAGACAAACAAACTCTTAAAGTTGCTTGTTCACTTATGAGAGAATTTGTAAGTCAAAATGAAATGTTGCTGAAACAATACATCTTTTTTATTGTTGCATGATACACAACTAATAGTTGCTATCAAAAGCATGATTAATTCATAATGTGTCAATTTATCTAAGTATGTACAGGCTATATGCCGTAGATATTGAAACCATTGCAACACTTTTGGATTTAAATACATATTAATTCACTGTATACAGACTCTTAACCCTTTCCCAAACAACAAATTTTTGACTCACAAATTGAAATAATTTGCAGATGACATTTCAAAATGTGATGAAATTGAAAAATATTCTTCAGATAAAGCAGAAAACCTCATTACGAGCAATTTCTCCTTTTCCCATGTTTTCTAAAGTCGTCTGCAACAAAGTAGTCAATTGTTGTTATTGTTTGGGAAAGGGTTAAACTTAAATACAAATCAACTTTGCTTCCAATAGCTATTCTAGAGTGTGAATCATACAACAGTACAGTTTTAAAGATTGTTAAATTTGAACTTCTAAATTTCCTCATATCTGTGAGCAAGCACCTTTTATATGGTGTGTAACAACTGTTTCTTGTGGCATGCTGATTTTACAAAAATCAATAAGAACGTTAACAGACTGAACAAACAAGACAAGACATAACAGCACAATCCAAACAGGTTCTATCACTATATTGAAAACAAATAATCAAAATCCGACAAATCAACAACAGTTTAATGACATTTGTCTACGAAACTTGATCAGTTGGTGCAAGAAAATATCTGTGCAGTTTACTCAATTTTCTTTGGCCTACACTGGGGATCTAGTAGTAAAATGTATAATTCAGTGGAATACAGAGATAAAAAGAAATAAATTCCTGAAGCATAAATTGAAAAACAATAAAGACATCATAGCTTTGCAGCCTAATAAGGGCTTGTCAACGCAGTTACGGTAAAACCATCAGCATTTCGTTACTCAGCCAAGAAACTTATTATACCTCCAATGAATATCCAAACGAGGTCAAAGAGATTTGAACCCAAGCTGACAGGGACCATGTGAATTCATGTTTTGTACTCTAACAACAAGGCCATGGAGGCCCCTAATTGGTTTTATTGTCAAAAAAGGTGTTGAACTAATACATCACAGGAAATCTTGTTTCTACAAGTACCTTTCTAGATATGAAATTATGAATGGAAAATAAGATCTTTAGGGGTCATTTCGAGGAATATACTTAATACAAGGTTGTAAAAATTGTCTGTATGGGATGGAAATGGCAGAGGGAGGATTGCTTAATTATTTACTAGTACTGTGTGATACAATAATTAAACTAAATTTCAAAGGTAGGAAATATATACTTGAAATACAGCATACTCCATAGTGTCCAGAGCAAGACTATAAAAAAGGCTTCACTCTTGTGTAAGACTCAAGTTTTTGCATTTCATCCTCCACAAAATTTATAGAGATGGTTTAATACAATACAGTAGTAAGTGCTTCACATTTGTGAAAAACTTACTATAGTCTTGCTTTGAACTCTCCACAAATAGAAGGTTTGATACAATACTATAGTAAATGCTTCACATTTATGTGAAGGACTTACTATAGTCTTGCTTTGAACCCTCCACAAAGAGGGTTTAATGCAATACCACAGCAAGCACTTCACATATGTGAAGGACTTAACTATAACCTTGCATTTAACCATTGACACATGTGTGATGCTATAAAGGAGCATATATCTGTTTATATGTAGAAAAGGTTATCTGAGTACATTTATATACAAAGCAACAAGTGAGAATAATAAGGGATTGGCCTATTGGTGTTGAATTCACTGAAACCCATCCTTTCAATTAGACAGCCACATTCTAGTTTAAACTTATTCATTTTACCATTGATTCATTTCAATTGTGCGTTATTCACGTTAAATTCACTCTGGAAGACTGCTCTCTGCATTCTAACCAGTATGTCTACAGCTTTCTCTATGCATTATCATCTTGCCTTTAACATAATTGGTATGTAAGTTGTGATAACCCATTGGAAAACAATATATATCAACCTGAATAGTTCAGGTAAATTCAACTTTAAAACTAAATAGAATTGTAATTTCTATTTGTTTCCTTAAAGCAACTAGAAAAACATTTCTTATTTACTGCCAGATGTTTTGCCATCACTCCATATTACCCATCCTAAACAGAGGTATATTAGAATTCATATTGACAAAATGCTTTCCAGTCTGCCTTATGTTATTAGAACATTGAGCAAGATGGGGTGTTAAAATGTTCAGGGTTCCGTTTCACTAAACAGTTTTCTTGCGAAAGTCTAAAACAACAATTCCTCTTATTTCAATATTGGTTAAGCAATATTGCAAAGTAACACATCATTTGAATCGTCTTTCAGAGACGCTTCCAATGGCATGTCACATTGCACTATTGTACTTTCATTGAAGATACTATCCATGTGTATCAGTTATGACTTACGCAAATATTTTCCTTAAGTTGTTTAGTAAAACGGTACCCAGGTCATTGACGTATTCCAAGTCCTTGATAGTTTCAAGTTCATTGACAGATGCAAGGTAATTGTTATGACAAATCAGAGCCTGATCTATCCACAATGTGATAAACAGACATTATCAGTAATCAAGCCAAAGGATGTGTCTATTTGTTTTGTTTACATGTATAGGTGTTTCAACATGGTGTCTATTTGTTTTGTTTACATGTATAGGTGTTTCAACATGGTGTCTACAAAATTTCAGTTTGTTACAGCTTTCCTGGATTCTACAGTATAAGGCTATGATTGCCTTGCCAAAGGTCACACCATTAAACCAGAGGTATTGGAAGGGCTCAAACCCAGGGGGCTCGAAGCTCTAAGACAGCCACCTTCACCACTGAGCCATGCAGGACCATGGGCATGTCCCTATTTACCTTGCTTACAAACAACTAAAAGACTTAGCAAACAAAAATGTTCATCTAAAACCTAAAAACGTATGTAATCTAGCTTTGAGTATAGCAACAGAAAATAAATGGTGGGGGAAGCCATGTACCCAGCAAAATCAATCTGTTGTATGGGGGAATGAGAAATCGAGGTTTTGTAAATGTGATAATCAAAAGTTGGCGTAAATAATCAGCATGAAAGCAACTGTAAGTTAAAAAAAAAATCAATATTTTCATGAAAAAGATGAAAACAATTGAGATTCCTGACTTGACAATGCAACATATACCCAATTTATGTATGTTTTGTATTAGATAATGGCGCAAATTGTGAGATTGTGCGAGTTGGTTTAGGATGAGACTTATCTTCTAACAAACTTTTTCATGTCAAATTCCACCAAGTTTCTGTGGTCGTTCATTGTATTGCTTAATTAGTGAAATACAAACTTAACATGACGATCCAATAAACTTTAATTTCTGGTTTGATGTTTCAATTATCTTTGTTTCGAAAGTAATTTTGTGAAACAAATATCAAGCAGTTTGACTTGTTACAAAAACGATGACATCGACTTATTAAAAAATTTGTTACAATAAATATTAATTGTATAATACCATTTATGTCTTAACTACATGTATTTAGATAAAAATTAAAAAACTAATGCTATATTTGTACATTATGAATGTCATAAAAATTTCTTTCTAAAGATATGCTTTGATTAAATATCTTTAACACTAGCTAGCACAAAAAATATATAAAATAATGGTGGGTATTTTATTAATCTAATCAAGTCTAAGCTAATGAAAAAACATGCCTTTCACAGCATTCTTAATTGTTGATGACATCTTTACCAAGCTATGGTCGTATGATAGGAGTTTTGTGAAACAACACATTTTCCAAAGACAGCTTGGATTGCACAGGTAGAGTTACTGACATATGTATGCCCAATGAGATACGGAACATAGCGCATGAAATAAGGAACATAGCGCATGAAATAAGAAACATAGCGGTGGGTGAATACATGTGTTTCAAAGGGGAACTATTGAACTCTTGGATACTCGTAATTTAGATGGCATTTAACTCCCTGTCATGTTAAGTTTTCAGTTATATCACGACTTTCCTGATTTCACCAGTACTAGGCTAGGGCTCTGAAGTGTCTTGCTCAATCACAATCACTCAATACAAGAAGTCCAGATGGGGCAAAAACAGTACTCCCGAGTACTAAGAGAGGCACTTTAACCAATCGGCCATGCAGGTCCTTTCAAATTCTCATATTTTTCATTAAAAGCACAGTCTAGGCACTGGCTATGACCTATTTCTTATTTCTATTAATAAGCATGAAAACCTGTTTTTGACATATCAGGATTTTTTTCTGTTGTCTCATGTAGAATGGTTCATGCACAGACAAACCCAAACCAACAAGACCCCATGGATTTTTTTTTTCCTTTTTATATAAACAAAGGACAAACATATGAACTACAGATGGGGTAAAGGTACTGTATATTCACTATAGTCATATATATAGCATACAATACCAGAGGTAAAGATAGGAGGTATGCTTCCGTAATAACTCTTTTTTTTGTTCTTCAAGCTCTTCATTCTTAGTGCCCATAAGAAATGTCTCCTAGAAAGTTTGAATGAACACGCAAAGATGTAGCATATTCTGCATATTTTCCTAATAGAGCGCGGAAAATCAATCTTATACACTCAACTATCTTACCCTCTGAAATATGGTGCAGAGAAAAATGATCAACAACACTACATAAAGCTGTTGGTCAACAACAGGTCCAATGCTATAAACAAACAGTCAATGTGGTTGCATGGTAACTGTTGCTAGGCAATGCTAGGATGTCTATAAATAGCAACAACTAACTGCAGAACTACCTGATATATCTAGGGTGTTGTGATGTCCTGGAACCTCTAATTCCGCTGTAAGTTGTATATAATTCAAGTATTATAACCATATACAGTTAACTTGTATTAAGCAACCACCCTTTTAAGCAGCCAACCTGCCTTAAACAACCACTACAGAAAGTTTCATTGCTAGATTAATAGCGTACATTAATTTGTGTTAAGCAGCCAACCTGTCTTAAACAGCCAATTTACTCTGTCCCATAGGCAGACCTCTTAACACAAGTATAACCATGTTTAATGAAGGTGATGTCATCTTCTTTCACAATGTTTTCATGGAAACAGAGTTTTATGTAAGACGATGACAAGTCCATTACTACAGCGATCACCTCCAGTACCAAGTGATCAGGTAAACTTAATAAGTAGAAACAATACCATCACACTGTTTCAACTAAACCCATTACCAAACATTAAGGACATTAAACCGCTGTGTTGCAGATGACTCCAGAAAACCTTGTGGGAAAAGGAGAAATTGCTCTTAACGAGCAATTTCTCCTTTTCCCACAATGTTTTCTGCCCAATCAAAAGATTATTTTTCAATTTCATCACACTTTGAAATGTCGTCTGGAAACTCTCTGAATTTGGGACAGTCGAAAAATTGGCGTTTGGTAAAGGGTTAAAAGAACAATTCATACAATCCAGATCTCCTAATGATCTGATTTAAAATCAAATACTGCAAGTCGTTAATGTTAAGCCAAATGCCTTCATTTGTAAATCCTTTGAATTGCATGAGACGTCTATAAAACTTATATTTTATCTAATATTGCAAACTGCAAAGTTTTTTTAAGTTGTTTTGTATTAAGTATACAGCTAATGAAGGAAAAAAGAGCTATGGCATTCAATAGTTATGAGATATTTCTACCATTTTTTCCTACCATTTAAGACATAAATGAATCGAATAACTAGTTATATGTCAAATCTGAACAATATTCAAATCAAATTTGGGATCTCAAGCAAAATGTCCTCTATCCATAGTATTGTCAAATGTGACATACAGTTTTGATTGATTCCCTTTTTGTTAAATACAGTTATGAAAAATCTGTAAATAAAATCTTTGAATTATAATTGAAATAAGTTTTAATCCAAGAACAAGGCATTCTTATTCTTCTGAAAACACAAAGGGTTTAATTAATTTCCTGGAATCCTATATCTCCAACATTTTCCTTGTTGACAATGTTTATTGTCAACATCTTGTTTTACTCTAGGATTGTATGTTAAACAACGGCCGCATTCAACACTGGTGCGGAACAACATGGACATATCCTCTAGTCTTCATACAATATCCTGTGTACGTCAGGCTACTGGTGCATCCTATCCATGAACTAGAGATCAGTCTCATGTCACTTAACCCTTTCCCAAACAATAACGACATTTGACCACTTTGTTGCAGACGACTTTAGAAAACATTGTGGGAAAAGGGAAATTGCTCGTGACGAGCAATTGCAATTTTTCCTTTTCCCACAATGTTTTCTAGCCTATCAGAAGATTATTTTCCAATTCCATCACATTCTGAAATGTTGTCTGCAAACTCTTTCAATTTGGGACAGTCAAACATTTGTTGTTTGGGAAAGAGTTAACATATCCCCACCATGAATATGACGCAAACAAATTGGATTGTACACTAAAGTACATGCAGTATATTTTTTCCTTATTTCAACCTGGTTGCTGTCACATGAAAAAATCCTTGGTGACAAAACATTGTGATCTTGTCTGTGTTTCAAAATGACACATGGGTGACAAAATTACTCTGGACACCCTAACTCAAAATTATCATAATGAAGATATCTTTTGAAAAATAAAACAAAAAAAAAAAACATTGCAAATTATAAAATCAACTCACATATTAATATTGGGAGTATATCCCCTAACTTAAACCTATCCAAATACATTGTCACTTGAGTGCTTCATTAACTTTGGCACGCAGACAATCAAGGTCCAATGTGCAACGTATCCCAACATTGTGATTGTTATTTCTTTAAATAATGAATGTGTTACACACAAACTTTGGCGGCATAAAGATCTTCATTCAGCCAACACAGACTAAATGTTCAGCACAATACTACAGTAAGAGTTTCACAAACATTAGTTATAGTCTTGCTTTGAACCCTTGAGATATACTGACAGTTCACAACCTTCTAGTATCATACCATATGGCCAAGAACAGAAAAGTCAGTACAAAAGTTTATGAAATTAAGTCCTTCATCAACTTTTACTGTTTAAACATACTGAACAAGAATATATTTTTAAAATAAAAGGGTTGTAAAACAAAGGTGTAAAGACACTCTTACTAGAGAAATTATGCTTTTCATCGGGGGAAATTTCAAAAAAGGTCCAGGTTAAGAGAACAGTAGATCATAACTACAAACTTAAACTGGTTTCTCCATAGATGCACACTAACAAGGTTTACCACCAAATCAAACAAAGCAAATACTAAATGTCAGGGGGTTTTGTACTAAATGTCAGGGGGTTTTGTACTAAATGTCAGGGGGTTTTGTACTAAATGTCAGGGGTTTTTGTACTAAATGTCAGGGGGGTTTGTACTAAATGTCAGGGGTTTTGTACTAAATGTCAGGGGGTTTTGTACTAAATGGATTTCACTAGGAATAAAAGATATTATTTGATATCAGTGCTAAACATTAAGGAAGACTCAGAAGGAAGAGAATTGACAAAAAAAGGAATTTGAAGGTAGACCATAAAGAATTCTATACATTTGACTAGTCAACAGATTTCTACAAATCTAAACTGACCTATCATACATAAGATATATCTAAGCTTCAAACAGTAGAGAAGATTGGTAATTGATCTAAATAAACAAAACATTTCTCCCTATCTTGTCAACCTGCGAAAAATTCTAAATTAAACTAAAACAAATAGAAAATACTTGTCTGTACACAGTTACAAGAGAAATCTTATATGCTGTCCAAATTAAACAAACATCATATCAATATGGTAACTGGTTAACCCAAAACATAGTTATCTCAAACCTTGATATTTGAAGTTAATTTCAAACTTAAAAAATATCTAATGCTTGCATTTTGGAGCAGGCATAATGGAGCAGACATAACAGAGCAGACATAACGGAGCAGATATAACCGATCCATAAGTTGAATTCTGGGACAAGTTACTATACCCACCATGCTGACTCATCTCCCGAGGCTGGGAATATTTCCTCCCGATATCCGCCAATGATCGGATGAGGGGCAGATTTATCCGACTGGAATTATTGTCATGCTTCCTTTCCACCTTCTCATTAAGATGGCGATGTCGCTGCATCAACACATCGCGGACTTGATCCTTCAACATATCTTCAAGCTGATTGTTAGCCGTGAGTTGATCCAACAGTAAATCTGGAGAGATATGTCACGTGATTAGTAGGTAAGAGATTATATATTAAGGGTTCAGTGCAATACTATATGGTTCAGTGCAATACTATATGGTTCAGTGCAATACTATATAGTTCAGTGCAATACTATATGGTTCAGTGCAATACTATAGTAAGCGCTTCATAAACATTAGCACTTACTAAAGTACTACACTGAATCCTCAATATAGTTATAGTTTAGTTTAAAACTTATCTATTTTACATTAATTGTGAAGCAAGTTCTTACAACACAGATAAATCAATCTCCATTCTGCTTCCTGGATACATTGCCAGTACTTGCACCGAAAGTGGATCAATGAAAGGTTGCAAGGTAGATCCAGCTAGTCACAGGATTCGAAGTCATCACCCTTGTGTCCCAAAGCTGATGCTCTTCTCTTGAACTATTGTCCTCCACATAGCTACATACTTATGTTGTATTACAAATGGACTTGGTATTTGTATGTAATAAAAGTCAATAAGAGATATAATCTATCTTCATATTCTTACCTACCGTATCATAACTTCAAACCAAGTTCTGGAAAAAACTTAAGTCTGAAAAATAACAAAGGGCAACAAGTCCCATATATTGCAAGCCAGAGTATTGGTTCTAGTCCACTGCATCTTTCCTGAACAAACTCTATCATCCAATGTATTTTCATATTCATTCATCTATTTTTTTTCTGTGTATGCTCTTGACAAACCATATGTCTAAAATATGACAATTTGTATTAACTCTCAATAACTACATTACATACACCCTGTTTGTACATACCTATAATCTGAAAAAAGTACTGGGCGTCCATATCTAGTATAACACACCCATTGTGTATATATAGTGTACATACCTATAATCTGAAAGAAGTACTGGGCGTCCATATCTAGTATAACACACCCATTGTGTATATTCATGTATAGTGTACATACCTTTGATCTGAAAGAAGTACTGGGCGTCCATATCTAGTATAACACACCCGCTGTGTATATATAGTGTACATACCTATAATCTGAAAGAAGTACTGGGCGTCCATATCTAGTATAACACACCCATTGTGTATATATAGTGTACATACCTATAATCTGAAAGAAGTACTGGGCGTCCATATCTAGTATAACACACCCATTGTGTATGTATAGTGTACATACCTTTAATCTGAAAGAAGTACTGGGCGTCCATATCTAGTATAACACACCCGTTGTGTATATATAGTGTACATACCTATAATCTGAAAGAAGTACTGGGCGTCCATATCTACTATAACACACCCATTGTGTATATTCATGTATAGTGTACATACCTATAATCTGAAAGAAGTACTGGGCGTCCATATCTAGTATAACACACCCGTTGTGTATATATAGTGTACATGCCTTTAATCTGAAAGAGGTACTGGGTGTCCATATCTAGTATAACACACCCATTGTGTATATATAGTGTACATACCTATAATCTGAAAGAAGTACTGGGCGTCCATATCTAGTATAACACACCCATTGTGTATATATAGTGTACATACCTTTAATCTGAAAGAAGTACTGGGCGTCCATATCTAGTATAACACACCCGTTGTGTATATATAGTGTACATACCTTTAATCTGAAAGAAGTACTGGGCGTCCATATCTAGTATAAAACACCCATTGTGTATATATAGTGTACATACCTTTAATCTGAAAGAAGTACAGGGCTCTATATCTAGTATAACACACCCATTGTGTATATATAGTGTACATACCTATAATCTGAAAGAAGTACTGGGCGTCCATATCTAGTATAACACACCCCTTGTGTATATATAGTGTACATACCTATAATCTGAAAGAAGTACTGGGCGTCCATATCTAGTATAACACACCCCTTGTGTATATATAGTGTACATACCTATAATCTGAAAGAAGTACTGGGCGTCCATATCTAGTATAACACACCCGTTGTGTATATATAGCGTACATACCTTAATCTGAAAGAAGTACTGGGCGTCCATATCTAGTATAACACACCCATTGTGTATATATAGTGTACATACCTTTAATCTGAAAGAAGTACTGGGCGTCCATATCTAGTATAACACACCCGTTGTGTATATATAGCGTACATACCTTTAATCTGAAAGAAGTACTGGGCGTCCATATCTAGTATAACACACCCATTGTGTATATATAGTGTACATACCTTTAATCTGAAAGAAGTACTGGGCGTCCATATCTAGTATAACACACCCGTTGTGTATATATAGTGTACATACCTTTAATCTGAAAGAAGTACTGGGCGTCCATATCTAGTATAACACACCCATTGTGTATATATAGTGTACATACCTATAATCTGAAAAAAGTACTGGGCATCCATATCTAGTATAACACACCCATTGTGTATATACATGTATAGTGTACTTACCTTTAATCTGAAAGAAGTACTGGGCGTCCATATCTAGTATAACACACCCATTGTGTATATGTAGTGTACATACCTATAATCTGAAAGAAGTACTGGGCGTCCATATCTAGTATAACACACCCGTTGTGTATACATGACCTGAGTTCAAACAGTGAGTGGAGGGACAGAGTTGCTACATGGGGTTTAGACCAACGCTCTCCTCCTTCTTCTACGTCCTCCTCAAACTTGATCCATCTGTAATAACCAAACAAAAGGGAGATAACTTTGTATGGCATTTGGATAACTTCTGGTGTTCATCATTCAATCCATCTTGTAAAGCAAACCAAAAGGGAGGTAACTATGTATGATATTTGGATGACTTTTGGTGTTCATCATTCAATCTATCTTGTAAAGCAAACCAAAAGGGAGGTAACTATGTATGACCTTTGGATGACTTTTGGTGTTTATCATTTTTACCATCTTGTTAAGCCAAACAAAAGGGAGATAATTTTGACATTTGGATAACCTTTGGTGTTTATGACAATACTTTTAAAAACACTGCCTGAAAAAATAGTTTACTCCTAATGAATATCAGACTTCTTACATATATTTTTGGAAAAGAAGAATTTTGTTTCACAAGAAGTTTGTCCTTTTGTCAAAGACTAGTAACCATTCTATCAGAAAAATAATCACTTTTTCTGACAGACTTACTACAGTCTTTAAACAAACTACTAAATAGGAGCTATCTTAGGTGCTTCTTCATATGTGAGACAATTTGCAAGACAAAATAAATGTTGATGAAAGAGGACAGTATTTGTATTTCAGTAAAATATTTTATGGAACAAAGTTACTGAATACAAATTTGATTCAGAATGTTTCAATGAATCTAAGTATGTGCACACAGTATGTCATAGATTACAAAACTGGTGCAACATTTTTGGATCCGACTACATATTTATTCATTGTATACAGATGCTTAAATATGAACAAACCGTACTTCGAATGGCTATTCTCCAGTCCATCTCATACAACAGTGCAGGTGCTATACAGTTTGGAACAAAATGAAATTTCAACATGCAATGTCCTCACATCTGTGAACAAGCAGCTGAAAGGCTGCATTTGTATTTGTTTGTTGGAGGATGGTTCACAAATGCATAGGTTAAGTATTCATGAATATTCATGTTAAATCATTTGGCCACTGGTCAATTCTATAAGACTTAAGATTTCACCTGCAAACTTTTTCAATAACATGCTATGACTAGTACGAATTTCAGAAATAAAGTTTTTAGAGATAAAAATAAAATTAGATGCATGATGCGAATACCTAGCTGTTTCTTTCCAATGCAGGTCCCCACTCGGAGTGGCAAACAATTCTCCCAACTCACAGAACAAATCATGGGTCCTGTGTTCTTCATCATCTTCCTCTTCACCCAATAAAAACTGCACATGTTGGGAGGGAGGTGTGGCTAAAATGACACAAAATTTACATATTTGAATAAATTCAATTAACTGTGTCCCAAACAATAACAACATTTGACGTGTTTGTTGCAGAAGACTTTGAAAAACACTGTGGAAAAAGGAGAAATTACTCATAATGAGTAATTTCTCCTTTTGCCACAATGTTTTCTGCCCGACCAGAAGACCATTTTTCAATTTCATCATGTTTTGAAATGTCATCTGCAAACTCTTTCAAATTGGAACAGTTGAAAATTTGTTGTTTGGGAAAGGGATAAAAGTACACATGTTGGGAAGGAGGTGTGGCTAAAATGACATAAATTTACATACTTGAATATACATCAAATTAAAGCTGCACATTTTGGGAGGGAGGTGTGCCTTAAGTGAAACAAATACACATTTGAATATTCCTCGAAGGGATATATTTTAAACATACAGAGTTCACCAGTCTTCTAGAATGGATCCTTACCATTTTCCTGATATGGGACCCTGTGGTTTGTCCTCATTGAAAGAAGGAGCAAATGACATTATTCAAATACAAAACACACTTTCTGTTCTGATTTGCTCTCGTACATGAGTTATAATGCAGTGATCACAGTTTTCAAGTTCTATTAAGCCTTTCCTGAATGAAACCATTCTAGGCAAGGGATCTAAAGTGTCTTGCTAAAGCAAGCTCGATTAAAGCCTTTGATATTAATGGGGCTCTATTCCGGTGCCCCAAAGTTCAAAGATTGCCACCTTAACCACTGGGGTAGCAAAACTTCTTTTCTGTTTTCATTGGAAGCCATTGCTACAAATATCAAATGAAATTACTATCATGAACAATGCCACCTGTTGTCATATTGGTTTCTAACCCTTTCCCAAACACCAAATTTTCGACTGTCCCAAATTGAAAGAGTTTGCAGACAGTATTTCAAAATGTGATGAAATTGGAAAATAATCTACTGATATGGCTCATAACAAGCAATTTCTCCTTTTCCCATAATGTTTTCTAAAGTTTTCTGCAACAAAGTGGTGAAATGTCGTTATTGTTTGGGAAAGCATTAAGTCTTCTGATATAAATGTTTTGAAGCTAATCAATATGCTGTATGGGATGCTGTTTAACCCTTTCCCAAACAATAACGACATTTGATCACTTTGTTGCAGACAACTTTAGAAAACATTGTTGGAAAAGGAGGAATTGCTCGTAACGAGCAATATTTCCTTTTACCACAATGTTTTCTGCCCTATCAGAAGATTATTTTCCAATTTCATCTCATTTTGAAATGTCGTTTGCAAACTCTTTCAATTTGGGACAGTCGAAAAATCTGTTGTTTGGGAAAGGGTTACGGGAAATATTGAGGCACACATGAGTGGGCAGAGGCAACTGACAATGACAGTGAGGTATGCTGAAAATAACCAGTGCAGCTAACAACAACCCATTAAGAAAAGAAAAAATGGCATCTAAATATTTGCAGTTTTAACAAAGAGAGAGAAAATTGGCTGCCACCTGACATCCTGAGCATTTGCCAGTAAGCAACCACCATGATGTTAAGGTAAGACCTGGGTAATGAAGAAAAATCAGAATAACAAAATCAAAGATAAAACAAAGCAGATGCCATTTTAAAATCTAGTTTCATATTATAAGAATCTTTCCTGGATTAGAATTTGTATTTGCCAACAGTTACTTCATTTATGAAATTTAAATTTTAATGGGAAAATTAAAATTTAAAGGGAGGTAATGAATATGAAATAAATGACATTTTGTAAATATAAATTCAGAAAATTGGCTCGGTGAATGTCTTCGAGGCGATGCAAATTTCATGAATTCCATTTTAACTTTAATTCTTTAACCAAAACAATAACCAGTTTGCATTACCCAGGTCTTACCTTAAGCGTTAAATGCAAGAGAGGAGCAAGTGCTTCAAATATTTTAAGACTTCAATGCAAGACTATAGTTAGTGCTTCAAATATGTGAAGCATATACTATAGTATTACATGATCCCTTATATCATTGTATAATTGTTGCCTGCTATTGCTTTCAATTTGAACCATTCACACAACACAATTGGAATTGATATACAGGCTTTATGGTATAACATGAGGCCCCATCCAGCCCCCACACGAAGGAAATCTTTGGTGGGTCTTAAGCATCAATAAAGGGGAAATGAAAATGATATAAACATGATGTTTTCATTTTGAAGTTGTCAATGAAATATTTATTACTTCCTTATTACCACACAATAGTGCCAATCACCTTACATGTACTCATCTTTAGATGAAAAAGAAAACCTGCATCTAAAGGTACTACCATCGCGAAGGAAGATGGTGCACATAATGGCAATTTCTACTTCGATCACAATTATTCCTCCTCACTATAACAACACAGAAGGAGCTTTCTACAGAGAACTACTTGCATCCTGTATAAAAATGGCCTCAGACTTAACATCTTATAATGAACCATTAACCCTTTCCTAAACAATAAGAACATTTGACCACTTTGTTGCAGACGAATATCGAAAACATTGTGGGAAAAGGAGAAATTGCTCATAACGAGCAATTTCTCCTTTTCCCACAATGTTTTCTGCCCTATCAGAAGATTGTTTTCAATTTCATCACATTTTGAAATATCGTCTGCAAACTCTTTCAATTAGGGACAGTCGAAAATTTGGTGTTTGGGAAAGGGTTAAAGTGTGATTTCTTAAAATAAGATTTACTATATAAGGATACAACATTGACAATAGTCTGAGCATAATAAGAAGAAATAAAAGTGAAACTGTATGAAGAACGTGGTCTTAATTATCAGAAGAAAAAAATTCAAGCTGGTCCAAATAAAACATGTCAACAACTTAATAACTCTCTCTTCTTTAACACATACTCTTAAAAAGCAAATTTTCGACTGTCCCAAATTGAAAGAGTTTTCAGACGACATTTCAAAATGTGATGAAATTGAAAAATATTCTTCAGATAGACCAGAAAACCTTGTGGGAAAAGGAAAAAATTTCTCGTTACGAGCAATTTCTCCTTTTCCCACAATGTTTTCTAAAGTCTTTTGCAACAAAGTGGTCAAATGTCGTTATTGTTTGGGAAAGGGTAAATCAACACTACTTCAAACATGTTGCCATACCTGACTCAAAATGATGGAGGAAGAATTCAAACTTAATTGCCTTTAAGGACATTTTCTACAGTTTTATAAGAAAATAAACCTTTCATAGAATTTTCTAATTTTTTTCAATGTTATTTAGAATTTTATTGTGAATTTAAAAATGAAAAGAAAAGTGCAGGTTGACGTGTTTTTTTTTTTTTGTAAAATGACAGTTTCCATGGTAACCGTTTGGGGCAAAAATGTCAAAATGACCATAGTTACTATCTTCAAAAATAATAAAATAATTTCTGGAAGGTTAATAAACACAAAAGACATAAATTCATACATTAAATACTTAATAATTCAATGTCATTTTAAATTATTACAATCTGCACAATTTTTGTTATCTAAATCAGTTTGTTTTTTTTCAAAATTTTGTATTCGACAAAAAGTAATGAAAATTGGTATGTATATTACAAAGAAATGAAGATATTTAAAAATTCCTTTCATAGAATTTTCTTATTTTTCAGTATGTATGATGTAATATTCAATCTTGAAATACGAAATGCAAAAAAAAGTATATGTGGACGAGTTAGTTTTTCTGTAAAATGACAGTTTCCATGGTAACCGTATTTGAAAAACATTTATAAAAACGACAAAAATATCTTTAAACTTGAAAAATAGAAGCTGGGGGCCTACATATGCTTGAGAAATATATAATAATGTTAATAACCTATTAAAGGTTTATGGATAATATGATTATTCTTTGAAAAAAATGCATACAGTAAATTTCATCCGAATACAAATGCTTATCCGACTACTATGCAAGTACCTCCTCGGTAACAGGTTATTATCTCCCTTGGAGGCGGAGATGAATTGCGCAGAAAAAACTACCGAGAACGTCCTTGAGGGATTGTTAAGCCCAGAAATACCATCATCATTCCCAAAGTCAGTCAGGAAGTTATTAGAAATTATCTCATTGTTGTGCTTGGGGGAAAACTCATTGTACAAAACAGAGTAATTGATACAACTAATTTTTTCTTTGTCACATTAGTTACTAGTATTTTAGTAACTTAATGAGGATGTAAGGTACATCAGCAGCTTATGTCATCTAGTGTTCATCATAATGGATGCAGATTAAACTTTATAAAATCATTTATAATTGTGTAATGAATATGAACACAAATATAAGGTTTTGTTATGAGTGAATTTAAAATCCTCTATAATTCCTGGATTCAAACCAGTGTTTTCTGAGGGCTGAATCTGGCCTTCTACTTATCATCTCAGAATGGTTCACACACAAAGTCACAACCACAAAAAATACAGTTTAACATACTTCATAAGTGTCGTCTGCAGCTGTTTCTAATTTGGATCCATTACAAAATGCCGTTTTAGGGAAGTGAATGAAATAAGACCTATCATAAACACGGTATGAGGAAATGAGATAGAAAATAAAGACATCTGTCAGCCATTCCATGATCAATACTTCTGTCTCAGTTTTCCAATGTAAATAAACATATATTTTATGGAAAAGGAACTTAATCCTTTACCAAACAATATCGAAATTTGACCAGTTTGTTGCAGACGACTCTTGAAAACATCGTGGGAAAAGGAGAAGATGCTCTTAACAATGTTTACTGCCCTATCAGAAGATTGTGTTTCAATTTCATCACTGTTTGAAATTTAGTTTGAAAACTTGTTCAATTTGGGACAGTGGAAAATTTGGCGTTTGGTAAAGGGTTAATTCCCCCTCATCACATCTAATAATCTATATTTGACCTTATTGAAAAAGAACTTAAATCATTCCCATATATCCATCTATGACCTTTGAATTTATGACCTTCAATTCAAAGCATGACATTAACCTTTGGAATATTGATGTAATTGTTTCTCATAGCCAACTGGCCCATCACCATGGATAAACGTACTGAGTATTTGGAAATTCCTTCTGTCTGGCTATTGATACAGGCCCTTTCCCAAACGCCAAAATTTTAACTGTCCCAAATTGAAAGAGTTTGCAGACGACATTTCAAAATGTTAGGGCAGCAAAACATTGTGGACATTAGTGGGTGACAGTGTTGCAGTGGTAGAGCGTCTGCCTCTTGTACCGAGGGTCTCGAGTTCGAATCCCCATTAAGTGAGGCGAGAATTGCAAGGACTAACCCACAAATCTGCACGAGTACTGGTCTAGTATCCAGGAAGCAGTCGTCAAGAGTGAATTTATAAGCTTCATACTTCCGTCACAATCGATGTAAAATATATAAGTTTAAACTTAAACATTGTGGGAAAAGGAGAAATTGCTCGGTAAGAGTTTTCCAGAGTTGTCTGCAACAAAGCGGTCAAATGTCGTTAATATTTGGCAATGGGTTAGAAGGAAACAAACTATATCTATATTTATCTACATGGGTCTTACACATTACTGAATCAATGTTGCGATGACCGATGCCCGACTCTTAACAACGGAGGAAAACCCAATACTCAAGTGCCCAAAAGGGCTGGATAAGCCGGGTAGAACCATCGACATTGCATAAGTCAGTACCAAGACTTACTATCATGAAAATCTAAATGCTGTCACTGGGATTTGAACCGATGCGGAGATGTGCTATGTGATTTCAAGTTGTGTACTATAACCACAAGGGAACAAACAGACTGACAGACAGATCAACTTGACGGCTTTATTGACCCCCCCCCCCCAACAATTATAGTCAAGGCCCATATGATACAGGTGTGTTTGTCTAAAAACTTAGAGATGGTAAAATCTGATTTTCATGTTCTTGTCCATAAAAGCCATATCATTTTCTGCACTTGTCCATATAGTGGTAACATAATAAATTCCAGTAAAAATTCACTTGTCCATAAAAGCTTTTGGACAAGCTGGGTTATAGAGTTTGCCTCCCCTGAAACCCATCTGACCAAATAGATGAAAAACAGGCAATGCATCTTTGGGTCACAATGGTTTCTATGTCAAGTGGTTTCTATGTGAAAATGGTTTCGTTGTGAAAATGGTTTCTATGCCACAGTGGTTTCTGTGTGAAAATGGTTTCTGTGTGAAAATGGTTTCTGTGTGAAAATGGTTTCTGTGTGAAAATGGTTTCTATGCCACAGTGGTTTCTGTGTGAAAATGGTTTCTATGCCACAGTGGTTTCTGTGTGAAAATGGTTTCTATGCCACAGTGGTTTCTGTGTGAAAATGGTCTCTATGCCACAGTGGTTTCTGTGGTCTATAGAAGTAGATATATCTACTATCTGAATAAAGTTTTGAGTAAAGGATTGATGGTATTGACGTTTAAGTGGCTTACAGGCTCTCTGAGGTCAGAAATCCATTTACTTGTAAGATGACAGACTTTCTTAGAAACTGCCTGACAACCCCTGGCCTTTCCCCCCACCTACTCGCAATCCCAATATTGGTGAGATCATCAATCATTCTCCTTTCTAAATGAGACGTTCCTATCAGTAGTCTGTGGGTATCTTATTTATTGATACAGCTTTTTAAAGGGGCTTGTTCATGGCTGTGAGGAAATTTGGAAACAGAAATATAGTTCTTTAACCCTTTCTCAAACACAAAATTTACAACTGTCCCAAATTGAAAGAGTTTGCAGACTACATTTCAAAATGTGATGAAATTGAAAAATAATCTTCAGATAGAGCAGAAAACATTGTGGGAAAAGGAAAAATTGCTCGTTACGAGCAATTTCTCCTTTTTCCACAAGGTTTTTCAGAGTTGTCTGCAACAAAGTGGTCAAATGTCATTATTGTTTGGGAAAGGGTTAAAACTTCATTACAGCTTGTGCTGTTATATGATACGCTCTGAAGAATGGTCATTGGAAGCAAAATAAGATTGTTTAAAATTCTTTAAAGTGTGTAGTGAATTAAAAAGTATTTCAAACCAAAAAGTGTGACACTGCTTTTGAGATCTACCGCATATATTATATATAATTATATATTGATCATATTTAGGTAATAGTTGACGCTTCCTCAATTAATTTTGCTGTTCATTATCTACTTTTAATTGTATATCAAACAACAATACAATAACTGTATTCTTTCACCAACATTTTATTTCCACATTCAAATGTTTGGTACTGTGAACAAGCACCTTTAACACTACATCACGATACCTTGCTCTAGGGAATGGTCAACCATTGTGATCATGAACTCCCACTTTCCACTGTTAGAGGGGGTTTCTAGATTTGATTAGCGTTGAGTGGGGTTTAACACTGTTTTCAGTTATTTGCTATGACAATTTATTCATTTATGTTTCCTGGGTAATCAGATAAGACTAGACAATAAAAATATCATAATTGACATCTAGATAATTAGGTACCTTAGACATAAGACAGCAGGACCTTTTTTGCCTCAATAACACAGGCCTAATAAAGGCACCTTCACAATTTGAAATTTCTTTTAATCTAAACTATGCAGTTTTCCCAAAAGTTCAGTCACACAAGGTCCAGCTATTTGGTTTCCCAATTCATCAATTCCCACAATAAATAAAACTGTCAAAGTTAACAGGTCTAGGCCTCTTCCCAGTACAAGGTAAAAAGGCCCTGGAAAAGAATTAGAGATTTATGTTGTTTCTAACAGTACACCAGTTTTATTATGACCATCAGATTACTTATCCATATGCTAACTAACTCAGTTAACTAACTTGAGAAAATCCTAATGTTGTTGTTTGGTAGTGATTTAGAAAAATGTTTCAAATGACAAAAGCTGACATCGGACAAGAGTTCTGGTCATGGCTATCATGTCCAAAGTGATTGTTTGGGTAATACAAATCCTTAACAGCTAACGTGCACAGCAAACTGGTTGAAAAAGGAATTGGGGGGTTCAGTGCAATGTTATAGTAAGAACTTCATGTTACTGCAGTTGTGTTAAACCCTCTACAGAAAGAGGATTCAGTGCAAAACTATAGTTAATGTTTCATGTTTGTAAAGCATTTACTAAAGTCTTGAGTTCAACAAAAAGAGGGTTCAGTGCAATACTGTAATAAGTGCTTCACATTTGACAAGGACATATTACAGTATTGCACTGAACTTTCCAAATTTATCATTGTGAATTTGTGAATAACCTAAAACCATCAGACAAAATGGTCTTTTGTTGAACTAATCTGTTGCCCTGATTGGTGAGTTCAAATCATCTATAGCATGTCTGTCACAAGCATAATTACAGAACATTTCAAGAGATCAATGCAAGACTATTGTTAATTCTTCACAAACATGAAACACTAACTATAGTATACCACTGAGCCCTCTATTTTTGACGGGTTCAATGTACGACTATAGTAGAGTCCTATAGAAACATGAAACACTTACTATAGTATTGCACTGAATCCACAATTTACAAAATATATAGCTAAATATCTACTGATAGATATTATCTCTCCAATTCCACCTTGCTGCTTTCCAATATGTTTCATTGGAAGAGACTTTGTTCACCTCAATGTCATTCAAGGTCATTCTAATAAGTATCAATTAGGTACATATGTTTATAAGTAAGCAACGTTTTTCTTTAATCCATTACCAAACAATAACCACATCTAATCACTCTGTTTCAGATGATTCTGGAAAACATTGTGGTAAAAGGAGAAATTGCTTGTAAAGAGCAACTTCTCCTTTTCCCACAATTTTTTCTGCCCTATCCGAGGATTATTTTCCAATTTCACCACATTTTGAAATGCAGTCTGCAAACTCTTTCAATTTGGGCCAGTCGAAATTTGGCGTTTGGTAAATGGTTAAAATACTGCATGAAAATGCAACAATCAGTCAAACAGTCTTGTGTGGACACTGGACAGACCGCTATTTGGTAAAGACTTATTAGAGTCTTGCACTGAACCTTTGAATTATTTTGCATTGGTGAATAACCTGAAAATATCGGCCAAGTGTTCTTCTATTGAACTGATCTATTATCCAGATCGCTCAGTTCTATCAGCCTATTGTAGGTAAAACTACAAAGCATTTACAGTTATATATTGTACAATTGAAGAGTTCATTGCCATTCTTGGGTAAGTCTTCCACAGACGTGAAGGACTTACTATAGTATTGCACTGAACCCTTGATTTTACAGAGTAATATATCATATAGTTAAACAGCTACAGATGACATTATCGCTCAAATTCCACCTTGCTGCTGTGCCAATTCGTCCCACTAAAAGAGATCTTGTTTATTTGATTGTTTGTATGGTGTTTAAGACCAAATCAACAATTTTTCAGCTATGCAAAGCCTTTCCTGGATCCACCAGTACTAGGCCAAAGGTCACTCCCACAAAACCAGATGTTGGTTGGGCTCAAACGCAGTTCCTCCGAGTTCTCAGTCTGCCATCTTAACCACTGGGCTACACTGGACCCCTAGACTTTGTGAAACCAATGGTCATTCCTACCATTTATATAAGTACCAACTAGTTAGGAGTAAGCAACATTTTTTTAGAAATACTGCATGAAAAACAAAACAAAACAATCCTTGAGTGGAGGGACCTGAATGTCTTACATGGGAAAACTTAAACCCTTATAATGCTGGAACTGACTTCATGCTTATGCAAACAGGTTCGATTTAGGCTAGCTGCCAAGTAAATTGGCAGCTGGTCTTTGATCTAATTTGATTGTTACTCTGAGTATCTTTCCATATCTAAATAAGCAGATATCTAAGGCTTTGGAAAGCAGACTACGCAAAAATCTATTCTAGAAATTCTTTTAGAAAAAAAAAAAAACAGCCAAGTCTTCTAAGGGTTAAAAGGTATCCATCCCAAGGCAGAATAAATGACAACCACTTTTGTTGAAACATGCCAACTTTTCTTGTTCCAGTGAACTAGATTTACCCACAAAACATCTTTATCAATCAATGGGGGGGAGACGTCTGAAGACAGCCTAAAAACCAATCTTACCTGACAAGTGTGAACTATGTCAGACACGCTCTTCCAACTGGATGGGAAATTCCTATAAAACATTTAGAATACTGCAGGGTCTTCCATAGGAATGTTTTCAGGCACTGGTGTCAGGGCTTTTTTGGATTATATAACAGACTCCCATGAAAGGCACTTTCCCAATTGGAAATTTCTTAAATATCATGCAGTTTTCCCAAAAACTCAAAATCATACCAGCTTTTAGGCTTCCCAATTCAGCAATTTTAGCAATAAAATTTCACAAATTCAACAGGCTTGGAACTCTTCCTAATTGAAGGATAAAAAGCCGTGGTTGTGCATGTATGGTCAGGTTGGGGTGTGGCATGGGCTTTCCCTGACGCTTTCTTTATGCATACTAAAATAGTGAGTCTTTGGGTATATGTTGAAATTAGTTTCATAAACCAAATCAAACATATCAAACAATATCAGAAGCAAGTCAACTGCTGGACAAATCCAAAGTGGTGTGGATAAATTTTAAGTTCAGTGGGATCAATTAACCCATTACCAAACAATACCAACATTTAACCACTTTGTTGCAGACAACTCTGAAAAAAACATTGTGCGAAAAGGAGAAATTGCTCTTAACAAGCAATTTTTCACTTTCCCAAAATGTTTTCTGCCCTATTAGAAGATTGTTTTCCAAATTCATCACATTTTGAAATGTCGTCTGCAAACTCTTTCAATTTGGGACAGTAGAAAATTTGTTGTTTGGTAAAGGGTTATGGAGTCTGGGTAGGGCCAATTTTGTAATTTGGGTGCTGGGGGCCCACAGCGCTTAACAGGCCTGGGGAAGACCCTGTACAGGATAAAGGGAGTTTTTACAATACCAACTTTCCCATTGTTGTTGAAACATCAATGTTGTGGGTATAAACTACAGTGGACCTTGTGTAGTCAACTTGTTAGAAAATGAATATTTGGATATTATTCTTTACAACAAACCTAGAGCTCTGACTGATATATATCTGCCTGAGATATCCCCATTTAGCTTTCATTGTACATGGCGTGATTCAATGAAAAGAAGCAATTTCTCCTTTGTCACAATAATGGTTTAAACCTATTTATTTTTTTTTACACATTTGTTAAACAAGTTCTTACAACTTAGATAAATCACTTTCAATTCTGCTTTCTCAGTACTCGCGCCGAATGTGGATTAATTAAATGTTGCAAGGCAGATCCCGCTTCTCACAGGACTTGAAACCACGACCCTTGTGTCCAGAAGCCGACGCTCTACCCCTGGAGCACTGGCACTATAGTAGTCAATAGGATTATGTTTTGTAGACAAAGGCCTCTGGCCCAAAATACAATATTTATTCATTAAAATACAATGGTTGTGTTCATGAGTGTCTGCAATAAACAGTATGTATGTAATCCTTATATCAACCCATTACTAAACAATAATGTCCTTTTACCAGTTTGTTGCAGACAACTCTAGAAATCATTGTGAGAAAATCACAATGGATCTTTAGATAATTATGTAACAAAACCCTGTATGGAGAAATGATAAACGTGGCATGGAAGTAAACAAAAGCCCCTCAGAAATAAACCCGCCTCCTTAAAAATGATATATCAAATGAAGCCCCTTTCCAATTTTGCATGTGAAGAATAAGCTGAAAGTGCTTCAATCCTGCAATGAACCATGATATATCTGTCACAAAGCTGAATGCATATCACTTGTGTTGCACCAAACCATCAACAACAATAACACAGAATAAGGCTGAACTCTGTGAAAGGTTGTCAAATCTATCAATAATTGATTAGAGAGAGAGCTGTCGGTAGATAAATGTAACCAATATATTGCCACCACCTCAAATGTTTTGGAAAGTGAGGGGATTGCTTTTTTTGTCTGCATGGGGAATGGGGGGAGGTGTCCAAATAGCTAGATTCACCACAAATGGTCTCGTACCTGTTACGGAGTACTTAGGGGTCGTAGTACCCAAAAGTAGTCCCATTTAGAAATTTTGAGTTTCGACTTCTGGTGCATTATTTTGCTAGTAAGAGATGAACTGGTAGAACACTGATGTGTTTCCTGTATAGATGATAGTCCTGGAATGCTCTCAAAGTTTGTTTTGATTGCCTATTGCAGGACTATTTGTTTGGGATGTATGAACACAAATGCCGGTACCTCGGCTAGATTTGACAGATTGTGCACTGATTTTTGGACGGTACCAGTACACTTTGCTCCGTAGAAAAAAAAATGAGATGATTAAGGTGTCCATTTTATTACAGTTTCTGAGAGTTTGATGGCCCAACTTGATATTTCTGTATATAGCTAAGCATATAAAACATTCTTCACTCAGCAGAGTCTTGAAAATGCCTTATTTAACATTGGAGTCAATTGGAATTAAAGATCTCAAAAGTAACAGGTGTATGACCTAATGTTTGAGAGACGCAAGGGAGGTAGGTGGTTTTGGTATATTTGGAAGGGAGTTGTGTTTCTGTCTGTTTGGGAAGAAGGGGTGGGGTTAGACAATATAGATGAGTACATTTTCTGTACAGTACACATAAACCTAATAAGGACAAAGGTACAGTACACAAAGACCTGTCAGCTCTAACCAAACTCATGCTATCTTCTCATTATTGGATATCCAGACTTTAACCCTTTCCCAAACAATAACAATATTTGACGAGTTTGTTGCCGACCACTCTGGAAAACATTGTAGGAAAAGGAGAAATTGCTCTTAACGAGAAATTTCTCCTTTTCCAACAATGTTTTCTGCCCTATCAGAAGATTACTCTTCTATTTCATCACACTTTGAAATGTCGTCTGCAAACTCTTTCAATTTGGGACAGTCGAAAAATTAACGTTTGGTAAAGGGTTAAGGACAACCGTAATCACCTGATCTAACATAACTGTATTATTCAGTATTGGTAGATCCTAACACTCGTTGTGCCTTTAACTGGCATTAATCAGGCACACCAGCTACAGCAGACGATATAGATAAGTATGAACATTTTTCTTAAAGGTGATTCCTCACAGAAATGTTTAATAATGAGGAATTCCGCTGGTTGTCCCTAAATGGTTTCTACCAATCTGAATTCATCAGGTTTATCCAGTGAAAACACCTCTGACATAATATGGAAGCTGCCATATTGTTTCTTGTAAGACTACTTTCATTGTACTTTAGGTTTCAAATGAAAATATCAAATGCAAAATCTAAACAGTCATCTAATTTGATTTAGGAAACAAAAATATTTCACAATTTATAATTTCACAATAACATAAGAGTAACTGACCAAAATTAATGGTTTTAAAAGATGTTCGACACTTCCATATATATATAACAACTCAAGCTGGACAACCATAGTTCTACATGTACAGTCAAACATGTGTAAAGAGGCCAGCCTATGGGACAGAGTAAATTGGCTGTTGAAGACAGGTTGGCTGCTTAACACAAATTGATGTACACTATAAATCTAACAATGGGACTTTCTGTAGTGGCTGTTTAAGGCAAATTGGCTGCTTAAAAGAGTGGCTGCTTAACACAAGTTAGACTGTACTTGATATCTATTAAACAATGCAGAATTCTAAGCTTTATAAAAATTCCAAAATGGCGGACTGTGTTACACAGTGTGAAGTCATCTGCTGCAGGTGAATCAAATGAGACTAAATGAAGTAAAGTGATATTGGCAAAGCAAAGTTTATATTTTATTCAGTTTTTTCCCCCCAATAATCATTCTCCCCGTTGGTCTTCTGTTCTGTAAGACGCTCTTTTTTTTCCTGTTTACTTACAGACTTCTTAACTATATTAATCACCAATTCTAGCTGATTGGACTGAGATAGGCTTCTATTGGTACTCCAATCTGTTTCTCATTTTTTAGAAGGAGAAACAATTTGTCAAGTGCAATAGACCAAACACAGTCAGCACTTTAACCCTTTCCCAAACAACAAATTTTCGACTGTCCCAAATTGAAAGAGTTTGCAGACGACATTTCAAGATGTGATGTAATTGGAAAATAATCTTCTGATAGGGCAGAAAACATTGTGGGAAAAGGAAAAATTGCTCATTACGAGCAATTCCTCCTTTTCCCGCAATGTTTTCTAAAGTCATCTGAAACAAAGTGGTCAAATGTCGTTATTTTTGGGGAAAGGGTTAAAGCATAGGCATAGATATAATACAGTGTATATAAATCAAATTTCAAAAGGCAGGTAAATCTGCCAATTTCGAGTTGTAAAAGAACTTTTTTATCTGTATCAGGATTTAATGCTGCATCAACAGTTTTTCAGTTGTATGCCGGCTTTCCTGGGATTTATAAGAACAAGGCTAGGGCTTTGAAGTGTCTTGCCAAAGAAAATCCCACAAAACCAGCTCTGCCAGTGGGTATCATATCCAAGACCTCCATCTTAACAACCGTAACCACCACTCAGCCGTGCTTGACAAAATTTATTGAAGGAGGATTCTTGATTTATAGTGGTATTCTTATAGCATTAGACCAAAATTTGTTCAAACATTTAGAGAGCTAGCAAATAGCCAGTTATGTACACAGCATTTCAAAACCCATTAGATTACTCACAATTTTAAAATGCTACTGCACATGGACTGAAAACATAGCAAAGCATAAATACAAGTGTAAGCTATTTACCATCAGTCATGGCAAGATCTGGGTTGATTTGTTGGGCCCGTTTTTTCTGTTTGTGTCCGCGGTGACGACGTCTGTGCGGGTTATGGCGAGGCATATGAAGCCCTACATAGACTGTATCGGAGGATCTGTGGTCTGAAAATAAAAGCAAAATTATTTCATCAAGATGCTAAAGCATGAATTCATCTCAGATTTTATGTCTGGCTAAAGTCATCATTGCCATTATATACATCAAATGTTTGAGTCATACTGCAATTGATATTGAATCTAAAATAGCATAAATCCCATTTTAATTAGTACTCAGAGTAGCAAACAGGTTAGATCACAGGCCAGCTGCCAATTTACTTGGTGGCTGGCCTAGATCTAACTTGTTTGCACAAGCATGAAGTCGGTTCTAGCACTTTAAGGGTTAAGAGACAATAATTACACTAAGGGAGTAACAAGTTGACTTTGAAGCAAAATTATTCCTAATCTTTCTAGGATTTATAATCGTGTATTTTTTATTTTGAAAATACTGTAGTCTGCTGATTAGAACTTTCTAAGGGATGTCCCAAATTTCTAGGTTTTTTTACTTTTGAACACATCTATGACACCTTCTGACATTTAACCCTTTCCCAAACAGTAACGACATTTGACCACTTAGTTGCAGACGACTTTAGAAAACATTGAGGGAAAAGGAGAAATTGCTCGTAACAAGCAATTTTACCTTCTCAATGTTTTCTGCCCCAACAGAAGATTATTTTCCAAATTCATCACATTTTGAAATGTCATCTGCAAACTCCTTCAATTTGGGACGGTCGAAAATTTGTTCTTTGGGAAAAGGTTAAAAGATGCAATACATATAAATTATTATAACTCTGAAACCCATTTGAAGCATAAGATTCGAAATAGCATTTCACCCATATTTGAAATGAAAATGTTATTTTAACCCTTGTCGTGCTGGAACTGACTTCATGCTTATGCAAACAGGTTAGATCAAGTAAATTGGCAGCTGGCCTGTGATCTTACCTGTTTGCTACTCTGATGATCATTCATCATCCAAATTAAGCAGATAATTATGGTTTTGGAAAGCAGACAACACATAAATCTATAATAAGAAAATTACCAAGCATTCTAAAGGTTATGGATTCAGTGCATGACAAACTGTGAAACAGTTACTATAGTCTTGCAATTAACCCTTGATCTGCTTTTCACTGAAAAGATATTGTTTGATATTTCCATCAAATGTTATCTAATTTGATTTATAGGAATGGGTTGATATTTTGTTCACAGTGTTTCACCACAAAATACTATATGAGAAACTATACTTTTTCTCATGATAAGCCCTTGCCTATTTCTGTTTTAGTAGGGTTTTACAATATAATAACAGTATTTCAGTTATGTTAAATTGCAATGTTGGAGGAAGACCCTAAACTAAGTTGCGTATAGAGACTCATCCAGCCAGGTAGAACCATCAGTCTTTCATAATTCCGTCGGTAGACTGTATCTGATGAAAACACTTTACTGTCATCAGGATTTGAGGGGTCATGTGATTTCAAGTTCTGTTCTCTAATCACTAGGCCATAGAGCCCCCTCAAGGTTTGTTAAAATGCACACATTAGACATCGTGGGTTGAACAATTATGCAGCTTTTCATGTATGTTTATTTTTTCACTTTGTTTATTGCATTTAAATTCCCACAAAAACAGTTTATAGCAAACCACTGTAAGGCAATTAAGCTAATTTCAATGAATTCATGCATTAACAAACATCACTTTAACCATCACCTTATATACATTTGATTATCTGTCTGGCCCAAGTTGTAAACCACAAAAGATTGAAATCACAAAGAATGTAGAAAAAATCTTCAATAAAAGAGCTGCAAATCCAGCAGTTTTTAATAAAAGTCTTCAACAGCTTATTATGAGCACTATGTACATGGCTTTTAACCCCTGATTCCATAGTACATCGTGTACCTCAATATCTTCACTCATAAAAACTAAGCAGATATTAAAGGTTTTAAGAGCAGACAACAACACAAAAATGTATTTTCAGAAAATTACCCAGCATTCAAAGGGTAAACTTGTCAGAAACTATCATAGTTTCTTCACCTTTGTCCTACCCTCAGCACACACATTTATAAGAACAGACACTGTTAATCAAGACCTTGCATAGATTATCTCACCTTTTATTTCAGCATCACTCACGTTAGATGTGTTAACAAATGACCCAAAGTCTCTCAGGGGCATTGTTTGACCGCCGGTTGTCTCCGATTCTCGGTTGATCGTGTTTGACAAGTCCATTTTTGTTTGGTGTATGTTACTACCCGCTTTAAGTGTTGTGTGATATGGGCTTTTCTGTTGTTCTCTGGGTATTTAAAACTCAGAGGGCACTTCTGGTCAGGTTCACATAGCTTACATCAAACATTTGACTACCTGCAATAGAAAGATAGAAATAGTAACATTGGTGAAGTTGCAATGTAACTTTAAAGCCATACTTGTGTTCATATAAACTCAAATTGTGATAATTATGGAATTATTAACAATTATCCTAAAAGTACTTAAAATTCCCTTTTACAAAGAACTGAGATGGTAATTTTTCTGACCAAGTGATCGCCAGTCGTTAATCCGAGCTCTTCTTGCTATTGAAGATGTTACTTGATTGTATTAACAATGAAGTTAAACAGGTGGGTACAAAATTTATGAAAATAGCACTTTGAAACCTAAATAATTAATAGTACAGGTGTTATATATGTCATGATCCTGTGGTGTTTTGCTATGTTTCAACCTATTCTATCCTAATATATAACTCATTTTACCCAGTTTTGAAGTTTTTCTGAGCGCTAGTATACTTTTAACATAAAAATGCCTAAATGTATCCAAGTCCTTTGAATAGTTTTGTACCATGCCTGGACTTAATCAATTCCCGTGTATAGAATTCTGTAACATATATGTCTTAACATACACTGGACTTAATCAATTCCCTTGTAACATATATGTCTTAACATACCCTGGACTTAATCAATTCCCTTGTAACATATATGTCTTAACATACCCTGGACTTAATCAATTCCCTTGTAACATATATGTCTTAACATACCCTGGACTTAATCAATTCCCTTGTAACATATATGTCTTAACATACCCTGGACTTAATCAATTCCCTTGTAACATATATGTCTTAACATACCCTGGACTTAATCAATTCCCTTGTAACATATATGTCTTAACATACTGGACTTAATCAATTCCCTTGTAACATATATGTCTTAACATACCCTGGACTTAATCAATTCCCTTGTAACATATATGTCTTAACATACCCTGAACTTAATCAATTCCCTTGTAACATATATGTCTTAACATACCCTGGACTTAATCAATTCCCTTGTAACATATATGTCTTAACATACCCTGGACTTAATCAATTCCCTTGTAACATATATGTCTTAACATACCCTGGACTTAATCAATTCCCTTGTAACATATATGTCTTAACATACACTGGACTTAATCAATTCCCTTGTAACATATATGTCTTAACATACCCTGGACTTAATCAATTCCCTTGTAACATATATGTCTTAACATACCCTGGACTTAATCAATTCCCTTGTAACATATATGTCTTAACATACCCTGGACTTAATCAATTCCCTTGTATAGAATTCTGTAACATATATGTCTTAACATACACAATTCTCTTAACCCATTACCAAACAAAAACGATGTTTGAACAGTTTGTTGCAGACGACTTTAGAAAATATTGTTGGAAAAGGAGCAATTTTTCCTTTTCCCACAATGTTTTCTGCCCTATCAGATGATTATTTTCCAATTCATCACATTTCGAAATAGCTTCTGCAAAGTCTTCCAATTTGGGACAGCTGGAAATTTTGCGTTTGGTAAAGGGATAAATATATCTTTGTTACATGTCTAAATGTTGTCTATTCCCTTGTGAAGAACTTTGTAATATGTTTTAACTTGACCAGTTCCCTTGAATAGAATGTACTAACATGTTTGAACTTTACTAGTAAAACACTTTGAAACATGTATAAATCTTAAGAATATTGGATCAAGATAAAAACATACTTTTGACACAAAAAGAAATTATTCGACATAAGTCAAAATGCCATCTTTCTTCACAAAAATGTCTTCTCTATTTTGGAAACGAAAACAATAAAACTGCACAAATTGACTGCCTGTCTCGATAATAATTCTTTGAATATGGAGTCGTCAATGCGTATCTAACATCAAATTCATATTACACATCCCGGCAGGGGGTTATCATTGTGTGACTATAGAGCAAGTTCTCCTATATTACACATCCCGGCAGGGGGGTTATCATTGTGTGACTATAGAGCAAGTTCTCCTATATTACACATCCCGGCAGGGGGTTATCATTGTGTGACTATAGAGCAAGTTCTCCTATATTACACATCCCGGCAGGGGGTTATCATTGTGTGACTATAGAGCAAGTTCTCCTATATTACACATCCCGGCAGGGGGTTATCATTGTGTGACTATAGAGCAAGTTCTCCTATATTACACATCCCGGCAGGGGGTTATCATTGTGTGACTATAGAGCAAGTTCTCCTATATTACACATCCCGGCAGGGGGTTATCATTGTGTGACTATAGAGCAAGTTCTCCTATATTACACATCCCGGCAGGGGGTTATCATTGTGTGACTATAGAGCAAGTTCTCCTATATTACACATCCCGGCAGGGGGTTATCATTGTGTGACTATAGAGCAAGTTCTCCTATATAACACATCCCGGCAGGGGGTTATCATTGTGTGACTATAGAGCAAGTTCTCCTATATTACACATCCCGGCAGGGGGTTATCATTGTGTGACTATAGAGCAAGTTCTCCTATAAATAACTTCTTGGAATATGATCCTGATTTACAAGAGTATATTCACGCAATATGATAACTAAACTATCCAGTGGCCATTGGCTATATTCACGCAATATGATAACTAAACTATCCAGTGGCCATTGGCTTCCAGTTCCGAGAAATCTTGTTGCAGAATAATTTTAACGACATTTATCCCCATAAAAACATATTATAACCTCACTCTCATGATTGTATACATATCTCCTGCAAGTTACTCAATTTTTAAAAGAGAAACAAAATGAAAATGTTTGTCATTTTTTTTTTTTTGTCTTTTTTTTACCATTACAAGGGTTGGCTACCAGATTATACAATGTAGTTGGTCCTTCACAAAAATGAAGGATTAATCAAATTTTGCACTTGAAAAGTAGCTATCTCAAGCAATGTCCACATACATGTATTTGTCCGAGTTTTACAAAATTTCATAGGGTAAGCCATAATGACTATTCAATTGTAGGGGGTTTGGCTATCCATCAATTGTGACAGAATGTGATGTATTGTATTTATGGAATGTCAGTAATCAACCCTTTTAGCGTTGGAATCAACTTCATGCTTATGCAAACAGGTTAGATCCAGACCAGCCGCCAAGTTAATTGGCAGCTGGCCTGTGATCCTACCTGTTTGCTACTCTGAGTATCTTTCCTCATCGAAATTAAGCAGATATTTAAGGATTTGGAAAGCAGATGATAAAAAGTTCTATTTTTAGAAAATTACCCAGCATTCTATGGGTAAATTATCTCCAATATCACTACAAACTTAGCCCAGACATGATACCCTATTAGGAATGTCAGCAAGCTAAATTAGTCATTTAACCCATTGTGACATTTGGAAAGGTCTAAATCAAAGCAAAAATTTTATCAATATCACATTTTAAAATCTACTGTTAAATCTAATTCATTAAGAGTACATAATTATAAGGTAATGGATTAAGGGTTAACTTTTAATGCAGGTTTAATTAATTCGGATCAGCAACAAAATAATACGGATCAGCAACATTCACCTCTATGAGTGCAAATTAAGCCAATGACCTATTTACCAAGAGAGTATAAAGGGTTCAGTGCAAGACTATAGTAAGTGCTTCATAAACATAAAGCACTTACTATAGTATTGCACTGAACCCTCAAGCCTATGTACTCAATCTAACCAACATGGAATAGGTTTCCACAGAAAACTTTTGTTCACCAAAAGAAATATTGTAGAAACAGCAAACAAGGTGGCAATGAAGGGCTTTTACTCTTTATATAACAGGGGCCGATAAAAGGCAAGTAAAGTTCAAAATCATGCAGTTATCCTAAAAATTCAGTCGCATCAGCTTTTTGGCTTCACAATTCAGCAATTTCATTGATACAATATCCCTGAAGGCTACTCAGTGAATATTACTCAGTGAACTCAGTGAACATACTCAGTGAACATTACTCAGTGAACATTACTCAGTGAACACTACTCAGTGAACACTCAGTGAACACTACTCAGTGTGAACATTACTCAGTGAACATTACTCAGTGAACATTACTCTCAGTGAACACTACTCAGTGAACATTACTCAGTGAACATTACTCAGTGAACACTACTCAGTGAACATTACTCAGTGAACACTACTCAGTGAACATTACTCATTGAACACTTCTCAGTGAACACTACTCAGTGAACACTACTCAGTGAACACTACTCAGTGAACATTACTCAGTGAACACACTCAGTGAACATTACTCAGCGAACACTATTCAGTGAACACTACTCAGTGAACACTACTCAGTGAACACTACTCAGTGAACATTACTCAGTGAACATAACTCAGTGAACACTACTCAGTGAACATTACTCAGTGAACACTACTCAGTGAACACTACTCAGTGAACACTCAGTGAACACTACTCAGTGAACACTACTCAGTGAACACTACTCAGTAAACATTACTCAGTGAACACTACTCAGTGAACACTACTCAGTGAACACTTCTCAGTGAACACTACTCAGTGAACACTACTCAGTGAACATTACTCCGTGAATACTTCTCAGTGAACACTACTCAGTGAACACTACTCAGTGAACACTACTCAGTGAACACTACTCAGTGAACATTACTCAGTGAACATTACTCAGTGAACACTTCTCAGTGAACATTACTCAGTGAACACTACTCAGTGAACACTACTCAGTGAACACTTCTCAGTGAACACTGCTCAGTGAACATTACTCAGTGAACATTACTTAGTGAACACTACTCAGTGAACACTACTCAGTGAACAATACACAGTGAACACTTCTCAGTGAACACTACTCAGTGAACATTACTCAGTGAACATTACTCAGTGAACATTACTCAGTGAACACTATTCAGTGAACGCTACCCAGTAAACAACACTCTAACCCTCACCCCCCCAAAAAAACCTGCAATGAATGATGTCGCTTTTAAGCTTCTAGCAAAGCACAATAAAGGGTCACAGAATAAAATGAAATTTCAACAATGTAGGATTCCCTCAACCCAGGTAAATCTAAGCCATTGTGTAAATTGCTCACCTATTACCCCAGGGAAGAAAAAGTTAATGAAAGAACAATGAAAATGTGAAAATGACCAAAAACTCATCTTGGACATGCTGTGCTTTAAGTGCAAGATTTTTGTAATTCCTCAAAAACTATGAAGCTCTTACTATTGTATTGCATTCAATCCTCTATGTGTGGAAGGTAATTTACCATCGTATTGTATTGAAACCTTGAACTGTTGTGGTTCAATGAGACCAAAAAAAACAAAAATCCTGAGATCAGATTAATATGAAGACAAACCAATTTGAAACTATTGTGCCGAGAAACATTTTGTGTGTGAGTGGAACTGAAAAGTATTCCTTGGGGAAAAGAACCCTTGAATTGCTTTAATTAACTCTATATGGAAGGTTCAATGAAATACTATAGTGGGTCCTTCGCAATCACAAAGCACTTTCTATCTGTATTGAGGGTTGATGCAAGACTAAAGTCTTCACAAACATTAAGCACTTACTAAAGTATTACTCTAATTAATTCTATATCGAGGTTTCAATGCAAGACTATAATAAGTCTTTCACAAACATGAAGCATTTACTTTAGAATTGCTTTAATTAACTCTACATTCGGGGGGTTGATGCATTTTAGACTATAGTAAGTCCATCTCCATGAAAGGCCCTTACAACAGAATTGCTTCAATTAACTTTATATTGAGATTCGATGCAAGACTTTATCAAGTCCCTCACTGCTTAAGACACTTACAATAGTATTACAATTAACCCCCTTTGGGAGAGTTTGTGCAAGAATAGCAAGTTTTTCACAAACACGAAGCACCTCGACTATTACAATACACTGAACCCTGTATTTTTGTAAGTCAAGGACTCAGGGTTTTTCTTGACCCCAAATTATATAGTAAATGACCCCCAATTCCTGGATAAAGTGCCCCAAATTAGCAAAAATCTAGGGGTCAATGGAAACCCCTGAGTACCTTTTTACTTACCAGTTTACGCTTAAGATTTGCGTAAGTCTAAACCAACAATCCGTCTTATTTCAATAATGGGCTAGGCAATATTGCAAAGTAACATATCATTGGAATCGTCTCTCCGTGATGTGTCACATTGCAGTATTGTATGCTATCCATGCTTATAAGTTATGACTTACTCAAATATTTTCCTTCAGTTGTTTAGTAAAACAGTACCCTGGTCATTCGCATACATGAGGCAATTACAATGATATTTCACTGAACCCCTCAATATATGTGGGGCCTGCAGACTGATTAATTCAAAGCACTTGCAAAAGTTCAGAACAGGGTGATTGATTAAACTATAACCCTATAATGAATTCATGGTGCGTCCCCTGTATTTGCCGAACGTGAAGCCAATTGACAGTTTTCTAGATAAGCTCAAGGTTAAGCTTGGTTTCCACAAAGCTTATTTCTTAATCATTTCTCTTGTAGGTGCTTGTTCACAGCCCTGGGAGAAAATTTGAAAGACAAAAGAAACTGTCGTTGAAACACTTGAAAACTTTTTGTATTTTTGTTTGATATACAATTAAAAGGAGCTATTGAAAGCATAACTAATTTCATGAAGCGCCAATTTATCTTAGTATGTATAGTTTATTTGTGGTAAATTTCAAAAGCAATGTCACCCTTTTGGATTAAATTACATGTTTCAATGTTTACACACTTCAAAAACTGAAAAAAAAAGATCTGAATTTTCTTCCAATGACTATTCCTCAGTGCATAGTAAAGCTGTAGTGCAGTTTTAAAGAAATAAATTAATTTTCAAGTTCCAAATTTCCTTACACCTATGAACAAGCACCTTTAACTCTACAGTGAGGATTCTAATTAGAACCCTGAACAGATAGGTTCATTGATTGATTAGACTCTAACTCTGTAAATGAATTAATGATGGGTCCCTTGACTTTTTGATGGGGGGTTCTGCAGACAGGAAGGGGGTCGCAGAGCGGGGCTATGATAAGCCCTGAATTTGTGATAGTCATGGGGGTCTATAGACAGAAGGGGAAGGAGGTCTCCAGACAAATTAGTTGATTGATTGATTGATTAGACTATTGATGAGTGTCCTGAAATTATGATAGTGGGGAGGGGGGGGGGGGCCTAAAGACAGGAGGGGAAGGGGGTCTCCAGACAGATTAGTCCATTGAATGATTGAGTGATTGGTTAGACTATGATGATTTCCCTGTCTTTGTGATAGTGAAGCCAATCACACTTCAGGGGTTCAGTGCAATACCATTGCCAATGCTCTTGTGAGGGACTAACTATAGACGTGCCCTGATCTCGGGACTAACTATAGACGTGCCCTGATCTCGGGACTAACTATAGACGTGCCCTGATCTCGGGACTAACTATAGACGTGCCCTGATCTCGGGTCTAACTATAGACGTGCCCTGATCTCGGGACTAACTATAGACGTGCCCTGATCTCGGGACTAACTATAGACGTGCCCTGATCTCGGGACTAACTATAGACGTGCCCTGATCTCGGGACTAACTATAGACGTGCCCTGAACTCGCCACACATATCACAAGGTTTATTAAATGACTATAGTAAGTGTCTATGTTTCACAAAACTAAATAAAAAGCTACATAAAGAGGTGAACCATAAGAATCATCTTAGCAAACCAATCCTTATGAGAAACCCTGACAGAGCATTATGACCAAAAAAAGAATTTGTTGAAATGTTATTTATTGTTTTCCAAGGCTTAACTATATTCTATTTATTCTATTTATCAATATGTGTTTTACATCATCAACATTATTCCAGTTATGTGGCAAAACCTAACTCTAAATGATGGAGGAAGACCCCATAGTCAACTGCTCATAGAACCATTGGCATTCCCTAAGTCAGTCCGGAGACTATCTCAGTATCTCTCATGAAAATCCAAATGCTGTCCCCGGATATGAACCCACGATTTCAGGTTCTGTAATTTCTTTTTTATAGCTACTTTTGTAAAACCACCTCTGCCAAACATTTGGGAAGGGATTTTTGGAATGGTCAGTTGTCCATTACATTAAATGTATTTTTTGGATCCATTGGGTCTACTGTAATCAATGGAGAAATTCCTCAAAAGGAAATATCCCATTTTGTCACAATGCTTCAAAAGATATTAGTTGTCTGCTATGTATGTGTGTTAAATTGAGCATTAATTATATGAAGCAAATATGTCAATACCTATAAATAGATATTTTATTCACGGATCTTTAAGAAATTGATTTCCAATAGACACAGTCCATTGTGCCCGAATTAGGCTAGTTTAGATCTAGAAAATGCCATTTGATTAGAAAAAGAGAACTTTGAGACCGTTATGGAAATAATGGTCTATTAAAAGTTACTAATTGTTTTCAGCAAAGTAACTACAATCAGAGACAGTTGGTAGTCAATAAACAGGAAAAGAAATTGATTTGTTTCAAACTGTTTGACTATCCTCAATATCTATTTTAGAGGTTATTTTTATTTCTTCAGCACATAAAAAAAAAGTTGTATAACAACTGAAATTGATAGTGCTTCAAGGTAGTGAGTGAATGCCTCTCAGTAAAAAATGCTTTATTAAGGTTTTTACTAACCCTTCTTTGTGGGTGCTTATTAGAATCATCTAACAAGCACCCACAATGCAGGACTTTGAATGGTGTTTAACACCGAATCAACAATTTTCTAGTTATGTAACAGCTTTCCTTGATCCATCAGTACTAGGCTAAGGCTCTGAAGTGACTTGCCAAAGGTCTCTCCCACGAAACCAGGTGTCCGTAGGGCTCAAACCTGTGACGCCTGAGACCTTAGTCCATCCCGGACATTAAGTAGTATAGGAATCTAGACAATATCGAGGGTTTAATGCAAGGCTATAGTAAGTGCTTCATAAACATGAAGCACTTACTATAGTATTGATATATATATAACTTCTTTATTTCTTCTTTATAGTTCAAATTTTGTACTCAATACAATGGTCTAGTGTGTGATAATGGTGCAGTGATAGAGCCTCTGTCTGTTGTAATGAGGTCCCGTGATCAATAAACATGAAGCACTTACTATAGTATTGCACTGAACCATTGATATATATATAACTTCTTTATTTCTTCTTTATAGTTCAAATTTTGTACTCAATACAATGGTCTAGTGTGTGATAATGGTGCAGTGATAGAGCCTCTGTCTGTTGTAATGAGGTCCCATGATCAATAAACATGAAGCACTTACTATAGTATTGCACTGAACCATTGATATATATATAACTTCTTTATTTCTTCTTTATAGTTCAAATTTTGTACTCAATACAATGGTCTAGTGTGTGATAATGGTGCAGTGATAGAGCCTCTGTCTGTTGTAATGAGGTCCCGTGATGATAATGGTGCAGTGATAGAGCCTCTGTCTGTTGTAATGAGGTCCCGTGATGATAATGGTGCAGTAATAGAGCCTCTGTCTGTTGTAATGAGGCCCTGTGATGATAATGGTGCAGTGATAGAGTCTCTGTCTGTTGTAATGAGGTCCCGTGATGATAATGGTGCAGTGATAGAGTCTCTGTCTGTTGTAATGAGGCCCCTTGATGATAATGGTGCAGTAATAGAGCCTCTGTCTGTTGTAATGAGGTCCCGTGATGATAATGGTGCAGTGATAGAGCCTCTGTCTGTTGTAATGAGGCCCCGTGATGATAATGGTGCAGTGATAGAGCCTCTGTCTGTTGTAATGAGGTCCCTGTGATGATAATGGTGCAGTGATAGAGTCTCTGTCTGTTGTAATGAGGTCCCGTGATGATAATGGTGCAGTAATAGAGCCTCTGTCTGTTGTAATGAGGTCCCGTGATGATAATGGTGCAGTGATAGAGCCTCTGTCTGTTGTAATGAGGTCCCATGATGATAATGGTGCAGTGATAGAGCCTCTGTCTGTTGTAATGAGGTCCCATGATGATAATGGTGCAGTGATAGAGCCTCTGTCTGTTGTAATGAGGTCCCTTGATGATAATGGTGCAGTAATAGAGCCTCTGTCTGTTGTAATGAGGTCCCTTGATGATAATGGTGCAGTGATAGAGCCTCTGTCTGTTGTAATGAGGTCCCGTGATGATAATGGTGCAGTGATAGAGCCTCTGTCTGTTGTAATGAGGTCCCGTGATGATAATGGTGCAGTGATAGAGTCTCTGTCTGTTGTAATGAGCACCCGTGATGATAATGGTGCAGTGATAGAGCCTCTGTCTGTTGTAATGAGGTCCCGTGATGATAATGGTGAGTGATAGAGTCTCTGTCTGTTGTAATGAGGTCCTGTGATGATAATGGTGCAGTGATAGAGCCTCTGTCTGTTGTAATGAGGTCCCGTGATGATAATGGTGCAGTGATAGAGCCTCTGTCTGTTGTAATGGGGTCCGATGATGATGGTGCGGTGATGGGTCTCTGTCTGTTGTAATGAGGATCCCGTGATGATAATGGTGGTGATGGGGAGTCTCTGTCTGTTGTAATGAGGTCGTGATGATATTAGTTGCGGTGATAGGTCTCTGTCTGTTGTAATGGGGTCCGTGATGATAATGGTTGCGGTGATAAGGGCCTCTGTCTGTTGTAATGGTCCGTGATGATGTGGTGCGGTGATGGGGTCTCTGTCTGTTGTAATGGGGTCCTTGATGATGGTGCAGTGATAGGGCCTCTGTCTGTTGTAATGAGGTCCCATGATGATATTAGTTGCGGTGATGAGGCCTCTGTCTGTTGTATTGGTCCATTGATGATGTGGTTGCGGTGATGGGGCCTCTGTCTGTTGTGTGGGGTCCGTGTTGACAGTGGTGCGGTGATGGGAGCCTCTGTCTGTTGTATTGAGGTGCGGTGATCTGGAGCCTCTGTCTGTTGTAATGAGGTGCGGTGAGCCTCTGTCTGTTGTAATGAGGTCAAGTGATAGAGTCTCTGTCTGTTGTAATGAGGTCCCGTGATAGAGCCTCTGTCTGTTGTAATGAGGTCCCGTGATAGAGCCTCTGTCGGTTGTAATGAGGTCCCGTGATAGAGCCTCTGTCTGTTGTAATGAGGTCCAGTGATAGAGCCTCTGTCTGTTGTAATGAGGTCAAGTGATAGAGTCTCTGTCTGTTGTAATGAGGTCCCGTGATAGAGCCTCTGTCTGTTGTAATGAGGTCCAGTGATAGAGCCTCTGTCTGTTGTAATGAGGTCCAGTGATAGAGCCTCTGTCTGTTGTAATGAAGTCCAGTGATAGAGCCTCTGTCTGTTGTAATGAGGTCCCGTGATAGAGGCTCTGTCTGTTGTAATGAGGTCCCGTGATAGAGCCTCTGTCTGTTGTAATGAGGTCCCATGATAGAGTCTCTGTCTGTTGTAATGAGGTCCCGTGATAGAGTCTCTGTCTGTTGTAATGAGGTCCAGTGATAGAGCCTCTGTCTGTTGTAATGAGGTCCCGTGATAGAGCCTCTGTCTGTTGTAATGAGGTCCCGTGATAGAGCCTCTGTCTGTTGTTATGAAGTCCCGTGATAGAGTCTCTGTCTGTTGTAATGAGGTGCAGTGATAGAGCCTCTGTCTGTTGTAATGAGGTCCCGTGATAGAGCCTCTGTCTGTTGTAATGAGGTCCCGTGATAGAGCCTCTGTCTGTTGTAATGAAGTCCAGTGATAGAGTCTCTGTCTGTTGTAATGAGGTGCAGTGATAGAGCCTCTGTCTGTTGTAATGAAGTCCCGTGATAGAACCTCTGTCTGTTGTAATGAGGTCCCGTGATAGAGCCTCTGTCTGTTGTAATGAAGTCCAGTGATAGAGTCTCTGTCTGTTGTAATGAGGTCCCGTGATAGAGCCTCTGTCTGTTGTAATGAGGTCCAGTGATAGAGCCTCTGTCTGTTGTAATGAGGTCAAGTGATAGAGCCTCTGTCTGTTGTAATGAGGTCAAGTGATAGAGTCTCTGTCTGTTGTAATGAGGTCCCGTGATAGAGCCTCTGTCTGTTGTAATGAGGTCCCGTGATAGAGTCTCTGTCTGTTGTAATGAGGTCCCGTGATAGAGCCTCTGTCTGTTGTAATGAGGTCCAGTGATAGAGCCTCTGTCTGTTGTAATGAGGTCCCGTGATAGAGTCTCTGTCTGTTGTAATGAGGTCCCGTGATAGAGCCTCTGTCTGTTGTAATGAGGTCCCATGATGATAATGGTGCAGTGATAGAGCCTCTGTCTGTTGTAATGAGGTCCCATGATGATAATGGTGCAGTGATAGAGCCTCTGTCTGTTGTAATGAGGTCCCATGATGATAATGGTGCAGTGATAGAGTCTCTGTCTGTTGTAATGAGGTCCCATGATGATAATGGTGCAGTGATAGAGCCTCTGTCTGTTGTAATGAGGTCCCGTGATGATAATGGTGCAGTGATAGAGCCTCTGTCTGTTGTAATGAGGTCCCATGATGATAATGGTGCAGTGATAGAGCCTCTGTCTGTTGTAATGAGGTCCCATGATGATAATGGTGCAGTGATAGAGCCTCTGTCTGTTGTAATGAGGTCCCGTGATAGAGCCTCTGTCTGTTGTAATGAGGTGCAGTGATAGAGCCTCTGTTTGTTGTAATGAGGTCCAGTGATAGAGCCTCTGTCTGTTGTAATGAGGTCCCGTGATCAATCCTCATTAACAGTAAGATGAAAGTGCCGGGAATGACCCTCAATAAATAAAATTCAAAGTGTAAAAGGTCAAAAACATTGCAACAATATAAGCAATTGCACACTTTTAGATCAGTTTTTTACGAAATTTCGCTTTTTTACTGTGATATCTTTTTCTATATGGGGAAAAACACTCTGTCAACCACTTTTAGGTTTACAAAAAGACATTCCCATGAAACCAGAGTGGCCGGTTGGGCTTGAAACTGGTTACATCACTGAGTTCTAATACCACCACCATAACCTTTCCCAAACAACAAATTTTTGACTGTCCCAAATTGAATGAGTTTGCAGACAACATAACAAAATGTGATGAAATTGAAAAACATTCTTCAGATAGAGCAGAAAACCTTGTGGAAAAAGGAGAAATTGCTCATCACAAGCAATTTCTCCTTTCGCACAATGTTTTCTAAAGTCTTCTGTAACAAAGTGGTCAAATGTTGTTATTGTTTGGGAAAGGGTTAATCAATGGGGCAAGCAGGACCCATTCTGAGTTATCTGTTGCAGATAATACAAGAACAGCACATGAAGGGTCAACAATTGTGACTCAAATACTAGTCATATTTTGTACCTTGCTCAACTCCATAAATTCTATTGTTATTACAAACCTAAATTGCTAATACCAAGGGTTCAATAAACATGAAGCACTTACTATAGTATTGCATTGAACCCTTGATATTCCATTTCCAGCCTTACACCTTGATGAATATTATACAGCCAATAAAGAGTTAACAACTGTGTTAATCCTTACTTATCCATATTCTGTTACAGGGTCAACAATTGTATTTCCCTGTTTGTAGTAAGTTACAGGAGACAGTATTTAATCTATTTAACCCATTACCAAACAATAACGACATTTGACCACTTTGTTGCAGAAGACTTTTGAAAATATTGTTGGTAAAGGAGAAATTGCTCGTTACGAGCAATTTTTCCTTTTCCCACAAGGTTTTCTACTCTTTCTGAAGAATATTGTTCAATTTCATCACATTTTGAAATGTCGTCTGCACACTTTTTCAATTTGGGACAGTCGAAAATTTGTTGTTTGGGAAAGGGTTAAATAAAGAAATAAAGGTAAAAATTGAAAACAAATAATCACATGCTCTTAATGAGCATTATTGATATATTCATGGTTTTTTTTACATCTCATCAACATAAATCACTGATGTTGAAATGCCCGACTCTTAATGATGGAGGAAGACCCCAGAGATATCTGCCAATAAGGACTTGTTAACCCATTACCAAACACCAAATGTTCGACTGTCCAAAATTGAAAGAGTTTGCAGACGGCATTTTAAAATGTGATGAAATTGTAAAATAATCTTCTGATAGGGCAGAAAACATTGAGGGAAGTTACGAGGAATTTCTTCTTTTCAAACAATGTATTCTAAAGTTGTCTGCAACAAAGTCGTCAAATGTTGTTATTGTTTTGGAAAAAGTTAAGCAGGTCAGCAAGGTAGAAACCATTGGCATTCAGTAAGTCAAGAGACTGTAGACCTCTAATGAAAATAAAAACACTGTCAATACAATTGAAAGCAATACCTACATCATAATATTAGATAGAAAATGACTCTGTCTTTAGAATATTTGTTCTAAGGTACCTACAATTACAAAGGTTCTGTGTTATACTATAGTAAGTGTTTCATATTCATGAAGCAATTACTTTAGTATTGCATTGAACCCTCAATTATGCTAACTTATCTAATCATCCCAGCTTAAATATTCCCAGTCCAGTGACATACCTATTATCTTCCATTAATAACAACACATTTTCTTGATAATCCTTGGTTAACACTTAACCCTTTCCCAAACAACAAATTTTGGGCTGTCCCAAATTGAAAGAGTTTGCAGACGACATTTCAAAATGTGATGAAATTGAAAAATGATCTTCAGATAGAGCAGAAAACCTTGTGTGAAAAGGAGAAATTGCTCGTTAAAGTGGTCAAAATGTTGTTATTGTTTGGGAAAGGGTTAAAGCTTAATCATCAAAATGAATATTATTTTTGGTGATCCAGTGTTAGTTGTTCATTCTATTTCATGGGAAGACTTAACGAGCATAACATAACAGCAGACACAAAAATCCTTACCCAATTATTAGATAACAAATCTTCAATTAGCCAACCTTAAAAAAAATGCTGTATTCAGGTAATTACCATTCCCTCACATATTGATTAACACCCTCGGTTAAACTTAATCATATCATGTACTAAATCAAGAGCAAATTAGCTTTATTTCTTTTACTAGATTCATCTTTTTGAAACAGAATGTTAAAAAAAAAAATCAATTTGAACAAACACCAACAACACAGATTGCCACTGTTATCTGATAATAGATCTAGACATTAATAACCGTAATCTCGTTAGATCAGTTCTGTTTTTTCCAGCCCATAACACATCCATTAGCACCATAAATGACACTTTAATTACATCATAACCCTACCTTAGGGTTTCTAATCTTAACTCATTTCTAAACCAGTCTCAGATAACCGGCATTATTCCTCTGGCTCACTTCTTTATTGCCTCTCTACAACCTATATTGTTGGTTTTCATTATAGTATTGTCTCTCTACAACCTATATTTTTGGTTTTCATTATAGTATTGTCTCTCTACAACCTATATTGTTGGTTTTCATTATAGTATTGTCTCTCTACAACCTATATTGTTGGTTTTCATTATAGTATTGTCTCTATTGAGTATCAGCAAAATAAAATTTGTCCAACAATTCTTAAAATACTTCAAAAAACTTTCTTTTACCACCAAAACAACATTGTATGGGTTTCCTTGACCCTCATCTTGTTTTAAGTAAATGACCCCCTTTTATTATGACCCCATAAGATCATTATTTTCCAGTCACAATTCCATACATTAGGGGTCAAAAGTCCCCTAAAATAGCATTATCAAGGGGTCAAGGGTAAAATCCTGGTCTGATAAGAGACAATTCTAAGGAATACCTACAACATAGAATTTATTTCCAATATCTTAATTGTTAGATCATATATCCTCATGTCAACCCTTTTAGTGCTGGAACCGACTTCATGCTTATGCAAACAGGTTAAATCCAAGCCAGCGGCCAAGTTAATTGGAGACTGGCTTGTGATCTAACCTGTTTGCTACTATGAGTATGTTTCCTCATCAAAATTAAGCAGGTATTTCAGGTTTTGGAAAGCAGATGATACAAAAATCTATAATCAGAAAATAACCCAGTATTCTCAGGGTTAAATCCCCATAATTGGCTCACTGTTCTCTCTATCACATTCCATGACACATTCAATAACATCCAGAACAGGGTTAAAATCCCTATAATTGGCTCACTGTTCTCTCTATCACATTCCATGACACATTCAATAACATTCAGAACAGGGTTAAATCGCTATAATTGGCTCACTGTTCTCTCTTTCACATTCCATGACACATTCAATAACATCCAGAACAGGGTTAAATCCCTATAATTGGCTCACTGTTCTCTCTATCACATTCCATGACACATTCAATAACATTCAGAACAGGGTTAAATCGCTATAATTGGCTCACTGTTCTCTCTTTCACATTCCATGACACATTCAATAACATTCAGAACAGGGTTAAATCCCTATAATTGGCTCACTGTTCTCTCTATCACATTCCATGACACATTCAATAACATTCAGAACAGGGTTAAATCCCTATAATTGGCTCACTGTTCTCTCTATCACATTCCATAACACATTCAATAACATCCAGAACAGGGTTAAATCCCTATAATTGGCTCACTGTTCTCTCTATCACATTCAATAACATCCAGAACAGACACCCCTATCAAGGACACTTTCCATGACACATTCAATAACATCCAGAACAGACACCCCTATCAAGGACACTATTAAATCACCCACCGGTTTCTATGATTAATTAATCCATCATGCTTATCGGCCAATTAGCCACTAAAATTCACTGTAATCCATACATAGTATCTCACCGTTCACTGTCCTCTATGGGGTCGTAAGGAATGCATGTTTGTTTTGAAAAGCCGTGTAAATGACCTACAAACTCCTTCACTCCTCATTGGATGGCACAGTAAGGGGTCATGAGAACGTTTCGTGGCGAATGTGCTTCTCTCAAAAACCTAATAATCAATACACTGGAGGGTTAATGCAGCAGCAGTCTTAGGGAGACGATTGCCAATACACTGGAAAATAACATTTTCTTAACTTATTTAACCGGTGCTTCAAAAAGTTTATTTTGTTTTTTCCAAAAGATGTTGACAGAAGTGGCTTTACCATCTGAAGATGAAAATTACAGGAGTGTTTCCAAAGCTATCATATCTAACAATGAGTCATATTTGATTCAACCAAGAAGTGTAATAATTGTTAGTAAGATTCAATAGGATCTAAGTAAATGTTTCAAAAAACTTTCTTAGAAACATAGTGACAAAAAACTTATTCCTAATGATGAAAAAAGGTTTGCCCATGACAATATTTGGATATATTGTTCAATTTCCCACCGAAGAATTCAACAAGTGTATTCATGAAGTGCAATGAACAGACATGAACAAAATAGGCTGTTCATGAATGCGAAGTTGTGCCTGAACATGTTCATGAGTGTCAAGAACATGATCATGCACATAGTCACAGACATGAATATGTTCGTGAACATATTCTTTATGTTCATGAACATGTACAAGAACATCTTTGTGTACATGGAAGGTCATTTTTCGTTCAGGTCTGTTCATGAACATGGTCCTTGAATCCTTTGTATGGGATGTATTTAAGAATGGTGTCAACTTCTTTAACCCTTTCTCAAACAACAAATTTTCGACTGTCCCAAATTGAAAGAGTTTGCAGACGACATTTCAAAATGTGATGAAATTGGAAAATAATCTTCTGATAGGACAAAAAACATTGTGGGAGAAGGAAAAATTGCTTGTTGCAAGCAATCTCTCCTTTTTCCACAATGTTTTCTAAAGTTGTCTGCAACAAAGTGGTCAAATGTCGTTATTGTTTGGGAAAGGGTTAATTATTGATCCTATTATGTTATCACCAATTTGATATGATTAACAACACTTATGAATGTGATGTGAGCAGTAATTCACTTGACAAAGGGCTATAGTGCAACTATTTGTGTGTAATCTAGTCCCTTAGTTCATATATAAAACATCCAATGGCATGCTGATGTGGGGAAATCATTCATCAGAGAGGAAAAAAAACTAATCTACCTACACCAAGCGACTGTTTGCCCTGGATTGATTCCAAAACTCATCCTCCAGTTATATAAAGGTTAAATCCTGGGTGCATCACCTGGACTAGGTGACTGGTCCAAATTAAAACTGGCAGTAGATAACCTTTGTACTCTGTAACTCAATGTGAAACCTGTTAAAAACAGTTGTTAATATAAAACACTAGATGGTTATAAGCATCTAACTCGGGAAACATTACGAAGGTTCATAAATCAAAGTTTCTATGCACGATTAAAGTAAGTGCTTCATAAATATGAAGGACTTACTTTAGTATTGCAATGAATCCTCGAAATGTGAAGCACTCACCAATATGTCAAGGGTTCAGAGCAAGATTATAGTAAGACCCTCACAACCATGAAGGACTTACTTTAGAATTGCAATGAATCCTTGAAATGTGAAGCACTAACCAATATGTCAAGGGTTCAGAGCAAGATAATAGTAAGTCTTTCCCAAACATGAAGTACTTACTTTAGTATTGAACAGATTCCTCAATATCACCTTGTGATACAGGTGAATTATGTCATTCACTACAGATGTATTAAAGAGATCCACATTCACAGCCAAATCAAATAGTTAACCCTTTCCCAAACAATAATGACATTTGACCACTTTGTTGCAGATGACTCTCAGACAGTTAATCAAATATATAACGGATAAGGTAATAGTTGGAGTGATATTTGTCACTGCATGAAATCATTGAAATTAGCTTAATTGCCTTAAGGTGGTTTGCTATAAAACACTTTTGTGGGAATTTAAATGCAATAAACAAAGTGAAAAAAATAAGCATACATGAAAATCTGCATAATTGTTCAACCCATGATGTCTAAATGTATGCATTTCAACCCCATACCAAATGCCAACTTTTCGACTGTCCCAAATTGAAAGAGTTTGTAGATGAGATTTCAAAATGTGATGAAATTGGAAAATAATTTTCTGATAGGGCAGAAAACATTGTGGGAAAAGGAGAAATTGCTCTCAGCGAGCACAAGGTTTTCTGCTCCATCTGAAGAATATTTTTCAATTTCATCACATTTTGAAATGTCGTCTGCAAACTCTTTCAGTTTGGGAGAGTCGAAAATGTATTGTTTGGGAAAGGGTTATAGAGATCTTCAATCACAGCGAAATGAAATAATTAATCCCTGGTATCAGTTGATAAAATCTTCAAATGTAATGATGAATGAAATGTTGTCTCTAAAATGGAGTTTCTTGCTTAATCACAATATATGTCTTTGTTATAACTTCTCCTAGAGGTGTGTTAAGTAAAGATTATTTCAAGAGTTCAACCCAAGACTAAAGTAAGTTGATCATGAAATAACATGGGCACTTACTTTAGTATTGCACTCTTACTTTAGTATTGCACTGAGCCCTCAATATGGGGGAATGGGTTGACTTATAATCTATTTACCAGACAATGAACAAATCTGAATTATTAAAAAAAGATAGTTAAAAGTGGGTGGGATCTGGGCTAGGTGTAATCCCAAAATATTTTCAAATAGGCTCTCATTTTGATAAATCAGTAAACCCTCCCCTGCAGGTACCCCTAAAACTGCCCTGAACTTGACAGGTTTCAACAATAAAGGCTAAAGAGCAGGTTGTAAAGGAGGCTTCTTATTGAGAGTTCATAGCAATACTATAGTATTAAGTGCTTCATGTTTATGAAGAACTAACTATAGTATTGCATTGAACCTCCCACAAATAGATGTTTCATAGCAATACTATAGTATTAAGTGCTTCATGTTTATGAAGAACTAACTATAGTATTGCATTGAACCTCCCACAAATAGATGTTTCATAGCAATACTATAGTATTAAGTGCTTCATGTTTATGAAAAACTAACTATAGTCTTGCATTGAACCTTCCACAAATAGATGTTTCATAGCAATACTATAGTATGTTTATGAAGAACTAACTATAGTCTTGCATTGAACCTTCCACAAATAGATGTTTCATAGCAATACTATAGTATTAAGTGCTTCATGTTTATGAAGAACTAACTATAGTCTTGCATTGAACCTCCCACAAATAGATGTTTCATAGCAATACTATAGTATTAACTGCTTCATGTTTATGAAGAACTAACTATAGTCTTGCATTGAACCTCCCACAAATAGATGTTTCACAGCAATACCATAGTATAAGTGCTTTATGTTTATGAAGAACTAACTATAGTATTGCATTGAACCTCCCACAAATAGATGTTTCATAGCAATACTATAGTATTAAGTGCTTCATGTTTATGAAGAACTAACTATAGTATTGCATTGAACCTTCCACAAATAGATGTTTCATAGCAATACTATAGTATTAAGTGCTTCATGTTTATGAAGAACTAACTATAGTCTTGCATTGAACCTTCCACAAATAGATGTTTCATAGCAATACTATAGTATTAAGTGCTTCATGTTTATGAAGAACTAACTATAGTATTGCATTGAACCTCCCACAAATAGATGTTTCATAGCAATACTATAGTATTAAGTGCTTCATGTTTATGAAAAACTAACTATAGTCTTGCATTGAACCTTCCACAAATAGATGTTTCATAGCAATACTATAGTATGTTTATGAAGAACTAACTATAGTCTTGCATTGAACCTCCCACAAATAGATGTTTCACAGCAATACTATAGTATGTTTATGAAGAACTAACTATAGTCTTGCATTGAACCTCCCACAAATAGATGTTTCATAGCAATACTATAGTATTAAGTGCTTCATGTTTATGAAGAACTAACTATAGTCTTGCATTGAACCTCCCACAAATAGATCTTTCATAGCAATACTATAGTATAAACTGCTTCATGTTTATGAAGAACTTACTATAGTCTTGCATTGAACCTCCCACAAATAGATGTTTCACAGCAATACTATAGTATTAACTGCTTCATGTTTATGTAGAACTAACTATAGTCTTGCATTGAACCTTACACAAATATATGTTTCATAGCAATACTATAGTAAGCGCTTCATGTTTATCAAGGAATTATTATAGTCTTGCATTGAACTTTAGATATTTTATTACTCTAAGGTTGGCAAGGTTTATTTTCCTGATTTCTTCAAATAGGTTTTCATTTTGCTATTAAATTGGCAAATCATATGATGTAGGTACCCACAACATATACCCAGATTCTGATATCAACAACAATGGGCTATGAGGATAATCTAAGTGTAAGATAATCCCTTTACCTGAGGCTCTTTCATAGAAAAGATGATAGTTAACCTGCAGTAACAAAATAACTTCCTCATCTATTCATACCTTGTTACCATCATTTATAAGAAATAATCTTTACTCAGACAAGAGGTCCAGATAAGAGGTTTGTAACTTTTCAAGTTATCTTCTTGATTTGCTTCTCTAAACCCTCTACAGTCGGGCCTTGTTTATCCGGACACTTTAGTTCCCAGGAGTAATGTTCGTATTAACAAATAATGCGGAATAGACAATCCGCGAGTTTCAACAATCTTTACCAGAGTAAATTGGTTCCCGCTACGCTCCCACGTTAATGGATGATAACTCGGCATAGGCGATTGGAGTTTCCAGTGAATTGTTTACCTATACACCGTTTTTCATAATAATTACTATGAAGTAAAAAAAACAACTTAATAGTTGAAAATGATTGCCAGACATTGTCTCCTGATCGCTGTCAATGCAGCGAGTTAACACCTTTTACAAACTCAACTTTCTGCACGCGACGATAATTACAATTAGGTTAGACCAGTTAACTGACTAAATGACAGATTTACAAACAATCAACACCTTTCATTACACTACATAATAAAGAAAGCAACCTCTTGGTTCCACAGAGTAGATTTGAAAGTCTTCTGAACTTAAAACAGTTGGCTCAATCCGGAGAGTTTTTCATGAAAACTTTAATTGAAGGTACCAATTAAAAGCAAACCAAGAACATAAAGGTGAAGTATGAATAAGAGAAGACCAAGTTCTCATAAAAAACTACAGCTAATACTTTTAAGTCACATTACATTTCCGTCTTTTATAATTATAACATCTAATACATTAATCCAGGATTCAATACAATTTGCAGCAGACAGAATTACCGGTAAAACTGATAAGGCTTAAAAATGAGAACTACAAATGAAAATGTAAATCAAATTTATGAACTCCGCAATCAACCTGACTAAAGACAAGATCTGCTTGTGTTAAATCAATTTACCTTTTGTAACAATGTTTACAAATTTGTAAGCTGCGAACATGTTTTAAGTTGCCTATATTTGTTAAAAGGATGAAAAGATTTTCATCAAGATTCGTGGCATTAAAGATTGGTTTAGTTTCTGTCTACTGGGTAGAAAAGTGAAAGATAAACTTTATGTTTCATAGCCACCTGTTGTCTTCAAGCATCGTTATGGGCCAATTACCCTAATTGCAACCAATAGGTAGTATCAGCAATGTAACCCTTTCTTCTATATACAGTGTGGAGGACAGTGGTCCAGGGGTAGAGCTTTGGCTTCTAGACACAAGGGTCGTGGGTTCAAATCCTGTGAGTAGCGGGATCTGCTTTGCGAACTTTCATTAATCCACATTCGGCGCTATTACCGGTTATGTATCCAGGAAGCAGAATGAAGAGTGATTAATTGAAGTTGTAAGAACTTGTTTCACAATCAATGTAGAATAAATAAGTTTAAACTATATGCAGTGTATTCTTCTTTAGCATTCGCTATATGCAGCAAATTAATACAAACACGCTTCGAAATGTCACTAATATTATAAACTTCATTTAATTCATACATAAAAATGTCATAAAAAACACTTAATTAATTGCTTGTTGAAGATTTTTGTAAGATCAATTCAAACATTACAGTTTCTATCATTGATTTGCATCAAGGCCAGTAAAAATGCCAATCAAATATGTAATATTTGACATTGCAATTTGGTTTAAAATAAATAAAATAAAAAAAAACATTCTGCTCTTATTTCAGTCTAAATTCATACCACAAAAAGGAATTTAAGTACTTTAATTGCAATTCTGACCTCAAAGGTCAGCAATCTAACGTTATAGAAATATCTCTATAGGCCTTCGCCACAGATAACTTTTGAAATCACCCAGAGGAAAAGAAAATTTGATCAGCGTACCTGGTACATAAAAGTACTATTGTGTTTAAAAATAATTCATTGAGAAGAATTTGAAACCTGATACATTAACTATGCCGTTTTATATGGAAGTTTTACCATTTTGATAATTGGTTCTAATATCAAAGGTCTGTGGTATAGCTTATTAGACAGGAATGAGGTTAATCCAGATAATCCATGTAGAAATATACACACATTTTGACTTATAGAAATATACACACATTTTGACTTATAGAAATATACACACATTTTGACTTATAGAAATATACACACATTTTGACTTATAGAAATATACACACATTTTGACTTATAGAAATATACACACATTTTGACTTATAGAAATATACACACATTTTGACTTATAGAAATATACACACATTTTGACTTATAGAAATATACACACATTTTGACTTATAACAGTCATTATAATCATTTTCTTAACCAAATAGATCCTTCCTCCTTCCTTTCATTACAAACCACCTCTCCCTAAGTATTCCCTACAAAGGATTCATGAAATAAATATTCCCTACAAAGGACTCATGAACTAAATATTCCCTACAAAGATTTCATGCCCTTGATATTTCCTACAAAGGATTCATGAACTAAAAGATTCCCTTAAAAAAGGATTCATGAACTGTGTCCATGAACTCCATGAAGCAAAAAATGGTCATTCATGAACACTTTAAATTATTGTTCTTGAACATATTCATGAGCATCAAGTATGGTTCCATGACAATACTACCTGTTTCGTAACACCACAAAATGGAAATGATAGATAAGTAATCGTTTACAAAATAAACCATTTTACCAGTTTACTTTATCTACAAAATGAATGTGTAATATTCTTTTTTTATATGGGATTTACATCACACCAACATTATTTCATTTATTTAGCGATGCCCGATTCTTAATGATGGAGGAAGACCCCATACTCAACTGCACATAAGGGTTGGTCAAGGCCGGTAGAACAATCGGCATTTCGTAAGTCAGTCGGGAGACTGCCTCTCATGAAAATCCATAACCCTCTCAGGATTTGAACCCAAGCTGAGAGGGGCCATGTGATTTCAAGTTCTGTACTCTAATGTACCCGAATGTGTTATATCTTTACTGAGCTATGAACCCACGCGGAGAGGGGCCATGTGATTTCAAGTTCTGTACTCTAACGTACCCGAATGTGTTATATCTTTACTGAGCTATGAACCCACGCGGAGAGGGGCCATGTGATTTCAAGTTCTGTAGTCTAATGTACCCGAATGTGTTATATCTTTACTGAGCTATGAACCCAAGCGGAGAGGGGCCATGTGATTTCAAGTTCTGTACTCTAATGTACCCGAATGTGTTATATCTTTACTGAACTATGAACCCAAGCGGAGAGGGGCCATGTGATTTCAAGTTCTGTACTCTAATGTACCCGAATGTGTTATATCTTTACTGAGCTATGAACCCAAGCGGAGAGGGGCCATGTGATTTCAAGCTCTGTAGTCTAACGTACCCGAATGTGTTATATCTTTACTGAGCTATGAACCCAAGCGGAGAGGGGCCATGTGATTTCAAGCTCTGTAGTCTAACGTGTGAGCTATGTTGTGATATCTTTACTGAGAGCTATGAACCCAAGCGGAGAGGGGCCATGTGATTTCAAGCTCTGTAGTCTAACGTACCCGAATGTGTTATATCTTTACTGAGCTATGAACCCAAGCGGAGAGGGGCCATGTGATTTCAAGCTCTGTAGTCTAACGTACCCGAATGTGTTATATCTTTACTGAGCTATGAACCCACGCGGAGAGGGGCCATGTGATTTCAAGCTCTGTAGTCTAACGTACCCGAATGTGTTATATCTTTACTGAGCTATGAACCCACGCGGAGAGGGGCCATGTGATTTCAAGCTCTGTAGTCTAACGTACCCGAATGTGTTATATCTTTACTGAGCTATGAACCAGGATGAGACTTTTTATCATAAGAAGATTGATATTGCACTCGAAAAATTAAAAGAAAAATAAGTTGTTCCCCTTTATTACCATTTAAGAACTGTCTGCAGAAAAACAATTGATCATGCTTCGCAGAATATCGAATAATTTGCCAGTGTCCAACTGATGCCATAAAATGACAGTTTGTTTTCTCATTGATACCACTCGATTAACCCTTAGAATGCTGGGTAATTTTCTGAAAATAGATTTTTGTGATGCATGCTTTCCAAACCCTAAAATAATCTGCTTAATTTGGATGAAGAAAGATACTCAGAGTAGCAAACAGGTTAGATCACAGGCCAGTCTCTAATTTACTTTGCGGCTGGCCTGGATCCAACCAGTTTACATTTATATCAAAAGCATGGACATGGGTAAAAGTTGAAGAATTTCAAAAACCTGAAATCTGTAGTCCATTATCCTGAAAATGCATGTTTGCAATAGCATTAAATATGAACAAAAAGTCTCAAAAATCTGTAATTCAGGAATAACCCTGAACACTTTCACCCATGCATGAAGTTGGTTCCATAAGGGATAACTTTGACCCAATATAATGTCACCATCCCACTCAAATACTTCATGGGCATAGTTTATTCATATGTTGATAGATGCATGGAAATGATATTTATAACAATCAAATGTCGTTATTGTTTGGGAAAGGGTAAGAACATTTACAAGTTTCCTTGTCAAAAAAGAAATACATGAAAAAGTTATTTACGGTATATCAAATCACTTTTCAGAAGTGTAAATATCTCGTAAGATTTTAAATCATTCAAAAGAAAAATTAGCCATGTTATATCACCACTCAACACATTGTGTCATAAACCATACAATTCTTTGTTACATGTAATCGATTTAAGGCCTTCCTTTCTGTTTGTGAAAATGTCTTAAAGAGATCTTCAAACAAGGAGATCCTATTTCATGGACTAAAGTTTCCTCAAAATTTAAAAAGAATTTGCAAACAAAAATATATAAAATGTAGAACAAAGAAGTTGAAATGTTGGTAGGAATGAAATAATGGTAAAGGGGTTATCAGGAAGATAATGTTTATTTTTCCTTTATCGCTATTTTTCATCGTCTGCTGTTTCTTTGAAATTGGAACCCGTCACAAATTTCCATATGGGGGAAACAGGTTAAACTGGAATTCGAAAGAAACACATTGACCTTTAGAAGTGACCTTGACCTTAAGATGTGACCTTCACCTTTAGGTGTTACCTTCACATTGAACATTCAATGACAGTGATTTCTAAAGGGTAAAACATCTCACTATCGAGAACAACTGTTTATATCTATTTTTGAAATGCAGAGATCTATAAATAGAACAACAGCCACAGACGTGGGCACGTGCTCACATGGAAACTCAGTGTTCAGTACAACACTGTAAAGGAAATTGTGATCAATCAATACTGAAATTATGCTACAACAGTTGACAAAAAGCAACAAGAAGGAAACACATTTACTATAAGATATCGGGTAGAAACATTTGTAACAAAAGGATAAATTGCTCATCATGAGCAATTTAACCTTTTGTCACAATGATTTTCAAATCCTTCTTTAGCAGATGCAGCAAAATGAGGTAGCATGGAATAACAGGTTCAGTAGTTATATTGGACATAACGGTGCAAGGGAAAAAGGGTTAATTTGCTTCTTTCACACATTAATGCATTTTTTTTTCTTCCTCTTTAAACACCTTTCTTATCCAATCAGCGGACCATTATCCAATCCTCATTGTGGGCTATCAACCGTTTCATATCAGACAAAAAATCCTTGTTATTTGGTAGTTGTTACAAGTTTATCCCTTTTAACAGTTTGAAAAAACAAATCACACTAAATTGTCTTTTTTTAACATAAATTTGAAACTACTCACTGGATATTTGTTTCAAATAAACTTGTTGAAGTATAATCATTCAAACTTTAGCTCATTATCAGAATTCTTTCCATGCAATATCATTTGTATGGGTTTTACATCACATCAACTTCAATTCAGTTATATTGTGATGCCTGATTCTTAATGATGGAGGAAGATCCCATACTCTGCCCTTAACCCTTTAAGGTATAGAGATAAGGCTTATCAGTGACACTATAGGTATAAACCATCCGATTATCGAAGACCATTAACGCATACATAACTAGTCACCCTGGGTACCTATTTGCACAGGATTATCTCCGATAATTGTTATTGATTGGGGTACTGTTAATCAAACCTAAATTAATGCATTTTACATTCATCTAATAGATTTTTTCAAAGAATAAAAGACGACGAGAACAAAATTTCCTTTAAGTTGATGTTTTTTTTCTTTATTTCGTGATACATTCATATCAGGATTAAGTTGTAGAAAATTAAACAAACAATGAAAATGTATATTACGGTGTGAATTATACAAAATCAAAATTAATAATATGACTTATGTGTTCTCCCTGAGAGATCCGTAATTTGTTTTCCGTTTGTCATCAATTGCAGGGAATTTTGTTGCCGAAAAATACCGTTCATGACTCGAGATACATACTTTGTCTTTGCATATTTCTCAACAAAGCTGAATCGTTTTACTTCAATTCCCATTCAAACCGTTTCCAAAATATATAAAAGAATGTTTTTCAGCGCAATATTGCTTTGTAAAGGAGTTAAACCTAGTCCTTCTTATAAATGTAAAACAGTAAAAATCAACTCATCTTGGCAACGAAACATGCTTATATTTCCGTAAAATACGTGTCCATGGGTGATGAATTTACCAAAAGCTCGTAGTTGTAGTCAAAGTCGGAGGAATGATCTAATTTGCTTGTCCGTGAATTGGTAATATTTATCAACATTCAACATCTTCAGGCTTAATAAAAAACGATCAAATTACTGCTCTGAATCTACATTGATGTCCGACTTGCGATCGGAAACACCAAATTGGCTAAATATTTTAAAAAGGCCGCCTTTATAACGTCAATTATTTGACGGCTCGATTTTCAATCGCCTTTAAACTTTGAACAATAGCTCCGTGTCATAAACATCCTTTACAGGTCGCGTGCCGTATGCTCTGGTTTTAATTGGATAGTATTTTTAGAAATGTGTTAAGTTACTAAAGAATTGCATGAAATCCTTATCGAGTCTTTACAAATCGGCAGTGTTTTGATCTTTTATGACCGGAAGACTTCTCATTAAATAGTCTACGGGTCGCGTGCCCTATGTTCTTTTTAATTGGATAATATTTTTAGAAAAGTGTTATTTTGTAAAGAATTGCAGAAAATCCTTATCAAGTCTTTACAAATCGGCATTGTTTTGATCTTTATGACAGGATATCGAAGGCCGCTTTCAGTTTTATTAAGGGTGGGTATTTCATTTCCCTTCATCTCAATCCCATAGCGTCTCTTTTAGAAGTGTGCCGTGTGACCACTATCAAAAGATTCGCTCTAGAGCAAAAGTTTAAACTTTGACCCCATGATTTTATCATCGTATATGAAAGAAAACATATTTGTTTAATAGGAAAATAAACTTTGGAGAAAATGACGTGTGTGTTTATTTGTGTAATTAAGGGTTGAAGTTGAATCAATTTTTCAGCTGTCAAAAAGCGTTCTATGCAGTAATCGATAGCCCGTCAAAATAGGTTTTATACGGTAATAGGTATACCGGCGAAAAGCGTTTTATGCGGTAATCGATAAGGCGGCGAACGGCGCTATATACCGTAAAGGGTTAAGGGCTGGTCAAGGCGGGTAGAACCATCAGCTCCGAGTAAGTCAATAGGGATTCACATAAATGAATCATGTACAATAGTACTGCACTGAATCCTCAAAAAGCCATTTTTCTGCCCTCACACATGTCAATCACCTACTAAATAGTATTGCACTGAATCCTCGAAAAGCACTTTTCTGCCCTCACATATGTCAATCACCTACTAAAGAGTATTGTACTGAATCCTCGAAAAGCCATTTTTCTGCCCTCACACATGTCAATCATCTACTAAATAGTACTGTACAGAACCCTCAGAAAAGCCATTTTTCTGCCCTCACACATGTCAATCATCTACTAAATAGTACTGTACAGAACCCTCAGAAAAGCCATTTTTCTGCCCTCACACATGTCAATCACCTACTAAATAGTACTGCACTGAATCCTCGAAAAGCCATTTTTCTGCCCTCACACATGTCAATCACCTACTAAATAGTACTGTACAGAACCCTCAGAAAAGCCATTTTTCTGCCCTCACACATGTCAATCACCTACTAAATAGTATTGCACAGAACCCTCAAAAAGTCATTTTTCTGCCCTCAATTATGTCAATCATCTACTAAATAGTACTGTACAGAACCCTCAGAAAAGCCATTTTTCTGCCCTCACATATGTCAATCACCTACTAAATAGTACTGTACAGAACCCTCAGAAAAGCCATTTTTCTGCCCTCACATATGTCAATCACCTACTAAATAGTATTGTCCAGAACCCTCAGAAAACTCATTTTTCTGCCCTCACACATGTCAATCACCTACTAAATAGTATTGTCCAGAACCCTTAGAAAAGTCATTTTTCTGCCCTCACACATGTCAATCACCTACTAAATAGTATTGCACAGAACCCTCGAAAAGTCATTTTTCTGCCCTCACACATGTCAATCATCTACTAAATAGTACTGTACAGAACCCTCAGAAAAGCCATTTTTCTGCCCTCACACATGTCAATCTCCTACTAAATAGTATTGCACTGAATCCTCGAAAAGCCATTTTTCTGCCCTCACACATGTCAATCACCTACTAAATAGTACTGTACAGAACCCTCAGAAAAGCCATTTTTCTGCCCTCACACATGTCAATCACCTACTTAATAGTACTGTACAGAACCCTCAGAAAAGCATTTTTCTGCCCTCACACATGTCAATCACCTACTAAATAGTACTGTACAGAACCCTCAGAAAAGCCATTTTTCTGCCCTCACACATGTCAATCACCTACTAAATAGTACTGTACAGAACCCTCAGAAAAGCATTTTTCTGCCATCAAATATATGAATTATCTTCTACAGTATAACTCAGAATCATCGAAAATCACTTTGCCATTATTCACATTGGATCTTTTAATAAGATGTATTTAGCTGCCAGCCCTTTCTTTCCTGAATCTTTTCTTGTAACCCAAACAAAAGAGCAAAGGTCACTGGTATCATGACATTTCCATTCCTGGTATTCAAATCAATACAAATCTGTATGATGAAGCACAGACAACTAGATAAGGGGGCGTAGCAAAGATATTTCCATGCAAAATTTCAGTCAATTATTCCTAACAATAGCACAGTGCTGGTTCACATTATACTGTCTTAACCAGATAACTCTAATGAGTAGTCAACAAGAAGGAATTGGAGAATTGATGTTTAAAGATGTTAGCAAGGATCTGATATTTAAAGATTTTAGCGAGAATCTTCTCATATCTGGGGTTTTAAACACCATTAAAGTGACTATCTCAAAGCGTGAGATTTTAATCTCTTTAAATTTAATTTCTTCTAGAGGAAGAATTGACAATACAGATCTATCAAACTACAAAGAGCTAGATTATTGATAGACCCTTTAATCCTATTCACAACTAATTGTCAAAGATAAGGCACCTTTTGTCTTGCAGAAAAAGTAAAATGTCTAAAATAATCTACAACTTTTGATCTATGCTATTAAAATGGGTGAGGGTATCTCCGACCCTTCTTACAAACTGAGTTGACTCTTATCATGTGACAAGTAAGGTCTCAGAAATCAATCCCTAACTATTCAAATTTCTATAAACCGAGTTTTTCAAATACTGAAAGAGGGGAATGCTCGTTTCACAATTCCTTTCATGGAAACACAAGTTTAAATCATCTTGGAATGAAAAGATTTAATTATGGTCGTTTATTCTATGATGACTGATGAGGACTGTTTTAATCATCCTTTAATTATTTGTTACTTACAGAACACGATCTGTCAGATAGTCCCTTTAAAACAATTCTGAAGACCCTATTTAAAGTTATTTGGTCGAAAACAAACAAAATGTGGTGGAGGCGATACAAGCAGGGCTTTTTTGTTATATATAACAGGGGGCTATAAAAGGCTCCTTCCCAAATAGAAATTTCTTTAAAATAATGCAGTTGTCCCAAAATAACATTTCAGTTAACCAATTCAGAGGTAAAACTCCCTTAATTCAAAAGGCTTGGGCCTCTTCCGAATTCAAGGATAAAAAAAAATGACAAGGATTATATTACAGTCTATAGAGACTATAGTAAAGCCTTAGCAAGTGTGAAGCAATTATAGTATCACACTGAACCCTCAAATAGTGACTTTGCCTAACAAACCCCAAAATGGCAGATCACAATGTCATGAAATAAAGGATAGGGTAAACGTAAATCAGATCTCATTCAAGTTTGTAACCTAAATAGACAAAATCATGACACCAAACAATGAGATCAAGTAGATTTAAACAAAGGCTGTGAATAGTGATATATTATCCACCATTTTCTATATCTGAACTATGATCATGATCTGCTAAACAATCACTATTTCATTTTTTGTCTGAATAGCTTGTTTATCCCTTAATAAACTTATAGTGCTGGAACCAGCTTCATGCTTATGAAAACAGGTTAGATCCAGACCAACCGGCAAGTCAGTTGGACGGCTGGCCTGTGATATAACCTGTTTGCTACTCTGAATTTCTTTCCTCAAATAAATTATACTAGCACTCAAAAGATCAGCAAAACTGGGTAATATGAGTTATAAATTATGATAGAATATGTTGATACATAGCGAATATCTACAGGATCGTTACAATATAACAGTAACTGTTGCACTATATATCATTTATTTTTCAAAGTGCTATTTTTATAAATTTGGTGCCCACCTATTTAACCTTCATTGTTTACATTTGAGTATCATCTAAAATAGCAAGGAGGGCTCGGATTAATGAGTGGCGATCATCTGGTTAGAAAAATCATGTGAAATACATATAAATAATGTCACTTATTCATATTAACAATGTGAATATTCAAAATGGAGATTTTCTTGGGTTTTATTGGTTCCTAACATTTCTAAGCTGACCTTGTTTTATCGCTAATTGTAAACAAACCTCATAGTATTCCCATTTTTAAAAGCATCATATGAACGTGTTACAGTCTCCATTCCTCTGTCAAGGGAATTCAAAGTACTTTTGAGTTAATTTTCAAGTATTCTAGACATTTCACAATTTAAGTGCAAATGGAGCGCAAGTATGGCTTTAAGGTTTTGAATAGCGGATGACACAAAAATCTATTTTTAGAAAATTACCCGGGATTCTAAGGCTATATGAAATGAGATGAGATACTGGTGCCAATTTAACATTGAGTGGCCGAACAATGTGACAATTGGTTCAAATTGAGCTGAAACTATGGTTTTTTTTTGTGATTTTTTATATCTTCTTAAAGTTTCTGTGCGTCAAAGGATTTTTTTTAAAACTTTCGAAAATAAAACAATATAGATTAATTCAACATTTCAGCAGAGAAACCAATCACTTATAAGATGAATTATGACATTTTTCATTTTATAAAAATCCGAGGGAAGTCCTAAATAATCTAAATATAGCGTCAAGCTATGAACAACCGGTCACGTGACGCTTACTTGATACTAAGACTACACGCTGAAAACAAAATGAATGCTGATGCTAGTATCTTCTAAGTTAGGTGTACATCGTCACGTGACAGGCACTTGACAGCCCAAGTGACGTAACTAATTACCATATAGCTGTAGTAACATACAAGAGTCGAGGCCGTTGGGGTTTTCCGTCAATATCTTCATTTATACCGCGGTTTCGACGATTGTTTTTTAATGAATATTTGTTAGAAGCATAGCTGAATACCATATATGCAAATTCTACTTTTTACCTATATGTATTTAGTGTATGACATCCAGGATCTTTAATAAAGTAAGTGAGTATCCAAATGAATGTAAATCCATTTTGATATTTCTGATAGGAAAAAAAAATATTGCATAAATAAGCTCTATAATTGTACAAAAGGAGAATGCTCTTTTCATTACAGTGGTTTTTTTTCCAGTACACCACTATGAAAATGTGCCTCTTCAAATTTTATATCAAATATGTGCAGATATTTCTAACTTAACCCTTTACCAAACAATAACAACATTTGACCAGTTTGTTGCAGATGACTTTGGAGAACATTGTGGAAAAAGGAGAAATTCCTCTTAATGAGCAATTTCTCCTATTCCCACAATGTTTTCTACACTATCAGAAGATTATTTTTCAATTACATCACATTTTGAAATATCGTCTGCAAACTCTTTCAATTTGGGACAGTCGAACATTTTGCATTTAATAAAGGGTTAAGCAGTAAAATCAAGGCATCAATAACATTTAAGTATGCACAGACTTGGAACACTTACAATAAAAATTTAATCCTCGTATTTGAAACATCGTTATAAAATTAGTGTTGCATGATCTTGATGTACATTAATTTTCTTAATTTTGCTATTTCTTATCTTACTTTTAAAAGCGTATCATAAAAAGTAAAATGCAATGATGCAGACCATTTTACTACTTAAAACTTCAGTAAACCCTTTCCCAAACAACAAGTTTTTGACTGTCCCAAATTTAAAGAGTTTGCAAACAACATTTCAAAATGTGATGAAATTGGAAAATAATCTTCTGATAGGGCAGAAAACATTGTGGGAGAAGGAGAAATTGCTCGCCACGAGCAATTTCTCCTTTTCCCTCAAAAGTCAATGTTTTATAAAGTCGTCTGCAACAAAATGGTCAAATTTTGTTGATGTTTGGGAAAGGGTTAAATAAACAAGGTCAAAGTGACATTGTCGTATTCTTACTTAAAAGTATTTCTTTACAATGTTTTTAAAATAACAACAAAGTGCTTCATTTTTGTGAATGACTTCTACTATAGTCTTAAGTTGAACTCACCACAAACGAAGATGGCTGAAGGCAATACTTTAGTAAGTGCTTTGTGTTTGTGAATGACTTGCTTTAGTTTTTCATTGAACTTGCCACAAATATAAATGGCTCAGAGCAATACTAAAGTAAGTGTTTGTTTTTGAATGACTTACAAAAGTTAGACCAAACTGTCATGTATTGTGTTCTCCACAAATAGAGCATTCAGTGCAGTACTATAGTTAGTGTTTTTAATAATAATGTTTGAAATGATTTACAATTGTCTTGAAGCACACCAGTCCTCCATACTGTCAAATGGAGGGTTCCATGCAAGACTATAGTAAATGCTTCATGTTTGTGAATGACTTACTCTATAGTCTTGCATGGAACACTTGATGATTTCCTTCAAACCCATAAACTGTTTTCACACCTGTTTACAGTTATTGATCTAAGTCTGTGTTAAAATGTGCATCAAGGAAACCACAAAGGGGTGAGTAACATCTCACAGTATATACAGTGTAATATTGTGCATTGTGTATATTTAATCATTGTGCATTTAATCATTACCATGCGTCAATTTATTTAGCCCTTTTAGTGCTGAAACCGACTTAATACTTATGCAAACAGGTTAGATCCAGGCCAACCGCCAAGTGAATTGGCAGCTGGCCTGTGATCTAACCTGTTTGCTTCTCTGAGTATCTTTCCTCATCAAAATTAAGCAGATATTCAAGATTTTAGAAAGCAGACGACCAAAAATATCTATTTTTGAAGATTTTCCAACATTCTCAGTGTTAGTTTACTAAACTCTAAATGAATTGATGCATGGAAATGTTTGAATAGAATGCATGATACTTCAATCTTATTATCACAACTGATCATTGTAGGTTCATTCAACTCACCATGTGTTATGCTGTAAACCTGTTTCTAAACCCTTTCCCAAGCAACAAATTTTCAACTGTCCCAAACTGAAAGAGTTTGCAGACGACATTTCAAAATGTGATGAAATTGGGAAACAATCTTCTAATAGGGCAGAAAATATTGTGGAAAAAGGAAAAAATGCTCGTTCCAAGCAATTTCTCCTTTTCCCACAATGTTTTCTAAAGTCGTCTGCAACAAAGTGGTCAAATGTCATTATTGTTTGGGAAAGGGTTAATACAGAACACACCAAAACCCTTTGTAGCAGACAAAATATGATATGTTTGTGACAGGACAAACAAGCCATAATCAGGGGTGGCAGAATCAATTGTCCATATTGCCCAGCTTCTCAAAAAGCCCTAACAAACAAGAGAACTTTTATTGCAATTCACTGTATAACTTACGTACCTACATTAGTGCAGTTAAAGACTTGGCAGTTAAAGAATTGGCATTTAGAGCAATGTAAATCAAAGTCAGATTTCATCACCTCTAATTGTGTAAAGCTTGTTTTGATGACATAGTTACGTAATAATGATCAACACATTACATCAATCATCGAAATTTATTATCATATAATTTCCAAACCTGACTTGAATTAACTGGTTTATTTTCATAAAGAATTATGTATGCAGAATGATCCGATCTTTGATATACATGATTGAACACTCTATTGGGTGTTATAGCATTTATCCATTATTTTGCATGACTTGTGAACACAATAAATGTAGTTCATATTAATGCAGGTATCAATATGGATAAACACATTTTATGGGCTCATTATAAAACCATGATAAGTTAAATCCTACAAATATGGATCATTTTTGTACATGAAAATCTGTGCGCCACCATCATGTTTTGATTTGAGATAATTACGTTCCTTTGAGAACCCAGCTCAATGTCATGATGAAGAAGATTTGTATGGGTTGATCAAGATGTGTAACAAAGAAAATTTTTCACGCCCAAGAACTGATCCCCCCCCCACCAATGGCCACATTTAAAGAGCTCTCTGATATGTTTACATTGAAAACAACTTCACCCCTTTACTTCATACCACAGTCTGAATTGCTATAGTTTGGAAGTGTAATCTAGTATTTTTAATCAAATGCATTTAAAATTTGAATGTGCATTACCTTGTCAGGCAGAAATCATTGATGAAAAGGAGATGCAATAATTATTAAATGAACATTTTTTTCCTTTCCATCATGGATGTAAACTAACTCCCAGAACCCATGTAAGATCCACAGAAGTGTTTAGTTAAGGATAAAGGCATAGCCCATGTAAGATCCACAGAAGTGTTTAGTAAAGGATCAAGGCATAGAGTAAACATAAAGGCCCTACTGTTTATTCTTTGGCAGTCATTCATTCAGTTACAACTTGGGTAGAAATATTGAGGGTTCATTGCAAGACTAAAGTAAGTCCTTGACATATAATAAGTACTTACTATAGTCTTTCATTGAACCCAAAATATGTTTAATACAAAAGCAGGATCCCTTGTAAACTCATACTGTAAAACTTGGATCTCTCCAAGTCAACATTTCTGTATATTTCATTTTTGAAATCTTTAAGCTGAATACAATTCAGACCAACACAAGAGATGAAGAAGACAGAACAGATCTTTACAAAGTTCAATACTTTGCCACATATCTCCTTTGACAATTCAAAGCTGTATCAGGGTGTATCAGTAATTAGCTTAACTGATCTCCTCATAAACAAAAAAATACATAAACAATTGAGCAGTCGCCAAAACGCCTAAAACTTGTCTTTAATACCTTGATTAATGACATTGTAAACAAAGCTCTGACAAGAAAATGGACTTTGTCATCTCCTAATATGAAATTTGCATGTATGGGTTTTACATCCCTTCAACACTGGTTTTTTTCCCCTTGAATTGGGGAGAGGCCCAAGCCTGTTGAATAAGAGAATTTGGGAAATTGCATGCTGAAATTGCTGAATTGGGAAGCCCAAAAGCTGGTATGACTTGGAATTTATGGGAAAGCTGCATGATTTTAAAGAAATTTCCAATAGGGAAGGTGCCTTTTAAATAGACCCTTGTTATATAACGTAAAAAAGCCCTGCAGCATTATTTCAGTTATGTTGCAACGCCCAACTCTTAATGATGGAGGAAAACTCCATACTCAACTGTGGGCTTAATGGCCAAATCTGAAAGAACCATAAGTCTATCGTGGAGACTACCCCTCATGAAAGACCATATCCCTCACTGGGATTTGAACCCAAGCCAAGAGGGGCTATGTCATTGGAAGTGCTGTACTCTAACCACTAGACCACAAAGGCCCCACTATCATGAGATAATCTCCAACAAACTTTGGAGGTGAGCTTTTGTTGACTGGTCAATTGATTCAAACCCTTCTCAATATTTCCACAATCATTTGTTTCGATATCAAACTTTGCAATGCTTACACAAATTGAAAACTTTGAACATTAATGAGAAATGGCTTTATTTGGTCCATATGGCGGCATATGGCTTATTCAATGCATTTTTCCCTTGAATGTGGAAGAGGCCCAGGCCATTTGAATTTGGGAGTTTTCCCAAAAATTCAGTCACATTAGCTTTTCGGTTTCCCAATTCAACAGTTTCAGCGATAAAAGTTCCCAAAGTCAACAGGCCTAGGCCTCTTCCCAATTCATAGGGGAAAAAAGCCCTGATTCTGAACATGAAATATACAGTTCGTCACAATACTCAGTGATATATGATGAGGAAGTCCCACAATATAACCAGTACAAGAGATCCTGTTTTGTGGGCAAGAAGCCATGGAAATGCTGACAGAAAACCTCAAAGTTCTGGGTAGACAAATGAACCATAAAACTGTCAAACAAGATAGGAGATATAATTACATGTCTAAGGGCAGAAATGTTTCTTACGCAGGGTTGTCATTATCTTTTTAAGTAAGAGGCCGACTTTCAATTTGAGGAGGCCAAGGAAGCAAACACCCGACAAAAATGAGGTGTTACTTATGACCATCTATCATGTTTTTTTGTTATTTGAGATGACCAAAATATCTTTTGAAGATGTCAAATTGGCCGGCAGCCAGCTCTTAATGACAACCCATGCTTTAGATTTTCACAGTATTTAAGCCTACCAAGTCCTATCCAACAGAGATTCCGTTCACATTTTAGTTTGTAAGGGGTCAAAAGTCCCCCATATGAGCATAATTCAAGGGAAAACCCTGCTATCATTATCTTTAGAAACAATGGTGTTTCAATGGGAGATTTTGGGGGTTCTATACAAAACTTCACAATAAATCTTTCTCAAATGTGAAGCACTTATCATAACCTTGCACAGAACACAGTCCTCGATGGTTCAGCACAATACTAGAGTCAGGGCTCACGCTGTCGGTCGCCAAATGCGCCAAATGCGAATATTATTTCATTCTGGCGAAAGATTTCCCGATTTGGCGAATTTGCTTGGCGCATGTTTTTTTCATTCAACTTTACCATTTTCCCACCTGTCCGGACATTACAGATAGTTATATCTTTTGACACACTTAACAGTTAGTATCTCCGAAAACCCCAAATTAATCCGCTAATTGTTATCCCCATGTCAAACAATGCCTGAGGCGTGTATTAATCGGGTCTCTATTATGTGTAAACAACTCGACACACTTGATTGGTAGACTCGATGCGGTTGTTACACGAAAACCGATTACTATTTACCGCATTCCGTCCAGTGTTTTATGATGCATGGTAGAACGCGAGAATTTAAAGAGGGTTAATTTGTAAAGTATTTTGATATTGACAGTTCGCTTCCCTCGTTGATGCAACGGTCCTATTCAAATTGCGATCCTCTATTATTAATCATTCAAATCATCATACCGGAGTCTTGACGAGGGTAAAAACAAATAGACCCAAGATCATGTTTACTTTCCATTTAACTATCGGACATTTCTAAAATAAATAACAAAACTGAGAATTCAGAAATGTATAGTCTTCAATATGATTTGATGTTATCTGAGATAAAAGATTCATTTTGATTTTGTCACTCAAATCGTAGCCTTAAGTTATATAGTTTATTGGCATTACACATTACATATTTATGACATTACAATTTTAATAAAAATGGTGAAACATAACAAACAGAAATAATTAACCAAGAGGATTTAACACATATCTACATACAACATGAAGAGTGTTTAAAATAAAGAAATTTTAATTGGAGCCATTGGCTCAGAATTTGGCTCCTTCTTTAATTTGGCTCCTATTTTTGCCATTTGGCGAATGTGCTGGCGCAGACTTTTTTCCAGCCAGGGTGAGCCCTGCTAGAGTAAGTGCTTCATGTTTGTGAAGCACTTGCTTAATAGTCTTGCGTTGAACCTTTGTTCAGCTCTACTGTAGAGGTACCAACAATTAAAAAAAAAGAAGGAAAAAAAGAAGCCAATGGACACGGTACCCAATGGACAGCAAACACAGTACATAAATTCATGAAGGGCGCCTATCCCTCTCTTCTCCATCCTCTAACGCTTGACGAGCAATAAAATGATGTTTGCTGTTCCAAAATGAAAAATCCAGACACCAACAATTAGAATGGAATTAGGAAGAAGATATCTGTCTAGCAGAAATCTGTAAAACTGCAATTATTGATATAAAATCGGTGATTTTGTTTTAAAATTTTGAGAATGGGTCTGGTACCAGACAAATTGGAAAATAATCACGTTTTAACTTTTCCTTAAACTTGGGAATTTTTCATGAATAACTAATTTCAAACATAAGCTTTATTGGGAAATTGGGGAAAATAGCCAATTAATTTGATTGGGAATCTTACTGTACCAAACATATAGGGAAAAAATCCCTGAAAATAAAAGGGGCCATGGCTTGTTCATTATAGCAATGGTGTTGTGTCCTCAAATTGGTCTTATACAAGTCTTAAGTGCAACTGACCTTTGATTTAATTGCAAAGTGTTCAAACAACCCCTGTTTGGATTGTCATTCTTGAAAGGGAATTAAATCTATCTCTTTCTTTTGATATAGTGCTAAAAAAGGAGAAACTTAGGGCTCAATGCATTTAGACTATAGTAAGTGCTTCACAAAACATGAAGCACTTACTATAGTCATGCATTGAACCCTCAAAGTCTGACTATCAATGTGTTCAAACAATCCTGTTTGATATGTGACAGAGGTCTAGATAAGGTCGGGTAATTGACACTTTATATCTGGATAATAAGATGATAAAATACAGCTACCTTTATACAACAAAATGGTGGGATGGGTGTTTTGACTTTTTGATGTTTTTAAGGTATCAGGATTGTTTCCATACAACGAACCCATTTCCAATCAAATTAACTGACCATTTTCCCGATTTCCCAACAGAAACTCCCAAAAGGACTGTATAATGATTCAATTAATAGAAACTATGTCTCAAAACAGCAAATATTAAGTAAAATAGCAAAAATGATTTACCACAACTTCCTCAAATCAAATATTTGTTTGAATTTAGTAGTTCTTGAAAAGATTTAAATAAAAACACCACTGCTTTTTTCAATTTTTCAGTATCTGACTTATTCCAAAAATTTGGAAAAAAATGTTGCTTGATATTGCATTGGTCAGCTCTCCTATCAATGAATCTCATATTTCATCAATGGTAGGCCCCTTCTACACACTGGTCTCTCCACACCACTGAATGTTTCTCTCTGTCAGTTGTGAGAGAGAAATAAATCATGTTGCATTGACAATATCAAAGAAGGATATTTACTGAGCCCATCACCATCTCCAGGACCCTTGTATTCCTAATTGGGCACTCAACCAATTAAGGTATTCAGGGGCTCTGAATAAATACAAAGAGTGATTAGCAGTTCACCTGATTCTTGAATGAATGAATGAATGAATGAATGAATGGTGTTTTAAGGCGCATCGACAGCTAAGGTCATTTAGCGCGCATTATGATGATGTGGATAAATGTATATTAAAATTATTTACAAGTTAAAATGTATTTGGTTTAAGAAAAATAAATAAGAATTTGTAATGAATGAATGATGTTAGATAAAAAAGCTGTAAAAAAAATAATGATTGTAGATAAATAATTTGTAATGAATGTGTGATAATAAATATTTAGTTTTTGATGAGTTAATGATACTTATATATATGTATATTTAAAATGAGTAAGGAATCACAAATTGCTGTTAATTCCAATTAGTTTGAGAATGGAAAGAATCCAATTCTAGAATCCATTGTATTAAAAAGAGTATGCTGTAATTTGTAATGCTTTAATTTTCATCTGTGCCATTTGCTATTGCAATCATTTAACAACTGAATTCGTAAAAATCTGAACCAACTCTTGTAATGTCTTCAACCAACAAAGAAGGGGGCTCGTCAGATTGCAAGTTGAAGAACCTATCCCATTGGTTCACAGAGGCCCTTCCTTGTAAAACTTGATAATCAATGTTATTGAGTCTTCACACACATAAATTGTTAACCTATTAACGGGTGGCCAAGTTCATTGTTCATGTTACCCAGCTTGTCCAAAAGAACCCATTGGTCCACACTGGTCCTTCCTTGTAAAACTTGTAAAAGTTCCTGAGACCCTTCCTTGCAAATCTTGGTAATCAATGTTATCTATTCTAGACTTCAGACACATAAATTCAGTGATTCAGATTGGACTTGTTTTCCTCAGGACACATGTCCTAAATGCTTATTTTTCTTCAGGTTATTTGTCCTAAATTGCCAGAAAAACGTCGGACACTACATTTTATCTTCATTAACTAAATTTGGGACATTAAATGAAACTATGCGGCTTACTTTCATTAACTCTTTAATAGAACTTTGATTAAAAACAATATGTTTTTTTGTTCCACCATTTTTGTGTGTCACATCACGGCAAAACAAAAACAAGGACAATTGCCACAACAGACATTTACAGGAGCTATTCAGTATAGTAAGCCAGGGTTTTGTTGACTGGTCCCAATAGAAAGCATCAAAAAACGGTATGAAAAGAACATTTCAGTGCTAGTTTTACTTAGGGAAAAGAAATAAGCTGTGTCGCACAAATTGCTGAATTGCGAAAACGAAAAAGCTGGTGTGATTTTGAATTTTTTAGCAAAATTGCATGATTTTAAAGAAATTTGGAAGGTGCCCTTTATCATTATGTGCTCTGCTTTTTGACACAAAATTGGAAAATTCGGCCTTTTAACACAGTTGGTTCTCACTTCATATACATTTAAAAAAGTATACTTGACAAAAATAGGTTAATGGATTATCCATGGACAAACAAAGTATCGGGCATTTTAGATTTTATCATTATCAATCTCAGTCAGTCAAGATAACAATCTCAGGTAGGCAGCAACACATAAATCAATTAGTTTATTTATGGTTTAATAACCTTGTGTCAAGAATTCTTAAGTAATGTTACGACTTTTCTGGTTCAACAAATGCTAAGCAAGCTATCTAAAATGTCATGTAAAAGGAAACTTTGTCAAAACCATTTTAGGTACCAATGGGATTAACCCTGAGTCTTTAGATCACCACCTTAACCACTGAGCCATGTAGAATCCCATATGTGCCTCATCCTAGGGTCAAGCGCTTAACTGGGTCTCTTCTGGACAACATTGAACTTAACAGTTTGTAAAATCCTATGAATAAGAATCATCCAAGACTAATGAATGAAAGATGTTTTAAGGCGCATCAACAGCTAAGGTCATTTAGCGTGCTATCCAAGAGTAAGACAAATCTGATAAGTACAAACAACATAGGGTTTTTACGAAAATATAAAAGAGTTAACAGCCCAATATTTTCTCTGGATCTGCAATCTATTATTGTAACCCTTTACCAAACAATAACGACATTTGACCAGTTTGTTGTGCACCACTCTGGAAAACATAACGAGCAATTTCTCGTTCCCCACAATGTTTTCTGTCCTATCAGAAGGTTTTTTCCAATCTTATTACATTTTGAAATGTGGTCTGAAATCTCTTTCAATTTGGGACAGTTGAAATGTTGGCATTTGGTAAAAGGTTAAGGTCATTGTAGCAGCCAATTAGATGAATCTGATAAGTACAAACAACATAGGGTTTGTACCAAAGTGAAAAAAAGTTGTAAACTGGTTAACGGGCCAATCTTATTTCAGGATCTTCAATTTATTAGCTTAAGGTCTTTGTAGCAGCCAATTAGACAAATCTGATAAGAACAAACAACAAAGGGTTTGTACAGAAATATAAAGAGTAACCGATTTACAGCCCAATCACATCTCAAATCTAAAGTTTTTTAACTTAAGGCCATTGTAGGGCCCTCAACCTTAAACCTTCTAGATAAACCATTCAATTATCTCCCACAATATGAGGGTTCAATGCAAGACTATAGTAAATGCTTAACAAACATGAAGCACTTTCTATAGTATTACATTAATCCCTCAAACAGCTATGGGTCCTAACCTACAAACATTGACCCCTTCTTAACCTATCGCTAACCTTTTAACTATATATATTCAAAAAAAGAATTCCTTTAAATCAAACGCTTCCCAATCTCATATGGGAATTTTTGACACAACTTATTACCAGAAGAAAACTTTGAAGTAAAGAAAATTACATTCTAGTGCAGATTTTCGGATTCTTTTCAAAGAAGACTGCCAGATAAGTCCATATGGTGCACAACGATGGATCATCTTAAGAAGTGATAGACTAAAACTGGCATACATTATGCCATTTAGGTCTATAAATATACTTGGCTAGATAGAGTGATATTGGGGGTTACTCGAATCACCGAAATACCGTAATACCACCGAAACACCGGAATACCCCTGAGATATAGGCTAACGAGAGTTATCAAATTTTATTATAATACCTATTACCTTTATTGTGTACATAAAAGGAAGTAAGAGGTATATCAATGTTTATGTTTATGCACATTCTGCATGTAAGGTGAGCCTAGTGCTAATCTTAAACATAAGACGTAGTATATATACCCTGGACATGCTCTTACTCAATTCCCCATCCGAATTACTCAATATGATTAAAGTTGTTTGATGCAGGTATTGTGCAAAAGAAATGTGGAAGAAAATAAAAGACTGTTTCGCAGTTTGAATAAGTCATAAGCAACCAACTTATTATGTAAATTACAAATGCTGCAAATTGCTCCCATTAACAGTCATGTGTGAATGTTTGGTCTTACCTTTATTGGCAAATTAAAGGCGGCTTTCGTTTTATAATGAATTCTGAACGAAAAAAGCCAATGGAACGGTGTTTCGACGTTACTATGGTTTTAACAGGTATTCCTGTGTTTCGGTGGTATTACGGTGAATCATGTGACCGTGATATTGGCACTAGTGCTGGTATGATGTTTTCACTAGAGATCAAATTCATAGTGTCTGAATAATAAATTTATTTCACTGAGAAATCTTAGAATTTCCCTGTTAGCAATAAAATAAATTCCTCTACTCCACCCAGACAAATTAGAATAACAACAAGTTTAATATCTACACCTACAAAAAATGAGCCACAACAGAACACTAGAGCATTCACCTGGAGTTATATCTGAATAAATAAAAAGACAGATGCAGAGTTGATAGGAAATAAACATCTGACTATATGCTAGGCTGCGGTTTCAGTGCAAGTATAGGTAAGTGCTCCATGTTTGTGAAACATTTACAACAGTCTTGCTTTGAACTCTCAAGCTGTGCTTCCTAAACCACCCTGATCATAGGAATTCAACATGGGAATAGGAAATATCTAGACAAATCACATCAGAATTGTTTTTAACCCTTCCCCACTAAACAAATTTTCGACTGTCCCATATTGAAAGAGTTTGCAGACATTTCAAAATGTTATGAAATTGAACAATATTCTTCAGAAAGAGCATAAAACCTTGTGGGAAAAGGAACAATTGCTCGTTACCAGAAATTTCTCCTTTTCCCACATGTTTTCTAAAGTCGCCTGCAACAAATTCGTCAAATGTCTTGATTGTTTGGAAAAGTGTTAAATCTAATGACAAATCAAAAACATTTCTTAATGTGTTAAAACATAAGCACCTCCATGAAGCGGCATTTGGTTGCAGTGGTTATGCATCCAGACTTGAAACATAATCTCTGTAATGGAGAGGTTAGACAAACAATAATAATAATGGTCAGAGACCCAAAAAATAGGTGCATTCTTATAGCTAACCTAGTTATAGCTTATATTAAACCTTTAATGTTCTTACTTATTGTAATCATCTCAACCAGTCCATTCTAATGAGTATCAACAAAATAGGCTTTGTTTCAGAAGTATTGTATGTCAGAGACCCAAATATGGCCTCTTATCTAGACAACTGGTGATGCTTTTGCGAAATATTGTTTTTTCTTGTTCATCTATTAATTCAAAATGTATTTACATTGCATCATCATTGTTTTGGTTATGTTGCAAATGCCATGCTCATAATGATGGAGGAAGTCGCCAAACTTGAGTCTCCACATAAACGCTTGCAAAGCCAGGTAGAACCATAAGCATATATTGTAAACTAAGTTAAGCTTACCATGAAACAAACTCTCATTTAAATCCAACTACTGCCACTGGGATTTGAACATTCAAGGAAAGGGTGCACATGATTCCGAGATCTGTGCACTAACCACTAGGCCTGGGGGCTCCCAGTTACTCAAGGAATAAGTAATTCAGTATTGCATCAATAGCCCAAATATACAGAAGAAAAATGTAAGATAAGATCAACCACAAGAGGTATGATGTTCTTACATGTAACAATGTGTTAATTGTTCCTGTATCTCAGATTATCACACACATGGAGATTACTAAGATCTACCTGATTTCTTAACCCTTATAATGCAGGGTATTTTTGAAGAAAAAAATTTGTGTTGTCTGTTTTCCAAAACATTAAATATCTGCTTAATTTTGATGAAGAAAGATACTCAAAGAAGCAAACAGGTTAGATCCAGGCCAGCCTGCTGGCCTGGATCTAACCTGCCTGTGATCTAACCTGTTTGCATAAGGATGAAGTCGGTTCCAGCACTATAAGGGTTATAGTGAGTCTCTCAACTCAATGGCTCATAAAATAATTTGAGACTGGTCCAAATTGAAAGCAACAACTTTCATCTTAGATATATTTTATAGCCATAAATTTTGACAAAAGAAATGTGTACATTCAATCATTCAAATTTATAAGGGTTTGGCCAATTTTTACCAACTTCGATTCTTTTACCTGTGGGAATTACAATTGGAAACATGTTTGTACTTATCTCCCAATTAAGAAAGTAAAGAGAAAAAATTGTAGCCCTGACTGCATTAATTTACAATAATCTTATTATTATTTCCGCTCTGTGTATTGTTAATTGTCAAACTTCATGAATGTTGCATGATATTATAATATGTATTGTACATGTATTGGCCATAGCCACATAAAGTGCCGACATGCCTACATAAAGAGTTTTAGTTTGTATAAAATCATGTAAAAATATGTAAACACCATCAGCACATTCCAATAAAACCCCTGCCCAAGATTTAATGACCAAATTTCTTCACTATATCTGAACTTTACTGGGAGATTAGTACATATTTTTCCAAGTGTGATTCCCACATGTATGTAAAAGATACATGATTGTATGGTGTTCTTTAAAACTGTTAAAGGAATCACTTTTAACAAAGTATTAAATGCCATTTGTGCATTTTATCAGAAATATTAACTTTTGCCAAAGTCTTCCATTACTTTATGCAATCGAAATTTTGTCAATCATAAAAAAAAATCTATACAAATTATTCTGACTCCTTCGCTACCAGTGCCACCAATCATTGTTCACAACTCCAAAATCGGATTTTTTTTTTTTCAATCAATGTTATCGTCCTACGGCCATAATTCATGTACAAACACTGAATTCAAAACAGTTGTGCGTCAACTAAGGGTATTTAAGTCAACTCGGTTACCCCGGGTCGCTTAAGGTCAAAGACGGATTCTTCAGCATCCATGTCGGTGTGTGAATAACGGTGTGAAACAGACAACAGACAGAACAACAATTAAATACAATTTCTTGGATTCATATAATGCTTAAAACATCTCTTTGTATGACATTGAAAATGAAGCCACTTACCTAAAAACAAATATTCCACCTTTATTTTGTGAAAAGTAAAATTCTTACAATATTCCTTTGACGGTTTGTTTTGTTTTGATCACACGCTTCGAACGGAAGTTCGGCAAAAGTCACGCACTGGGCATGCGCATAGATTAAACTGTCGCACGAACGCACTGTAGTGAATGAGGTATTCGTATTATATGTTATCTATGTCTCTGGTATTATTTAAAGAATCTGTCACGTAATTTACATCAATGTAGATGACCAGAAAAATATTAGCTTTTCAAATGGGTGATAATTATGACGATGTATTATGATGAATTATGACATAAAAATATCATCAAATTTGAAATAAATTATTTATTATGACAAGGAAAAACTAAGACCATTGAAATGATAGAAGCATTTGGGCAAGTTGTTTGTCCTCTAGCATTATTTATTTCTGCTTAACCTTTAATGCACCATATTTTGATTGGAGAATCGCAAGGGTACAAAACTTACTCATATATTGTGTATTTGAAATAAATAACGATAACGTTATCACTCACTTCAAACAATTGTATCTTTAGCATAGTGACCACAGATCAATATTGATACTAGTCTAGCCATACAAATTTGCAAATGATACTTTTGCTAATGGAACCTCACGAGGCACACTTCCATCACATTGTACAAAGAGCCTACTTCACAGAATAGATATTTCAAACAATAAATAAAGCAATGCAAGTTCTTGTCTTCTGTTTACTTACATTAATTATACATAGTCAACTCTTTAAGATGGTTCAGTCTTGAAAGAAAAAAAAAAGATCATAGGCCTACTGGACACTTACTTAAGTTTTTTTTTTTTTTTTTTTTCCTAAGTTTATTTCAACTCTAAATTTAAGTCTACTGTAGAGGCTTGTGAGTCGTTCTATCAGATGATTTTTGTGGTATAATTCAAACCTATTGGGTAAACCCAATCCTGTTGATAGACTAGAGCACATGCGTGTGAATCGTCACAGTGAGATAATTGTAATCTGTACCACAAATTGGGAAGTTTTCCTTTTCCCCACACTGTTTTCTAAAGTAGTCTGCAACAATGACGTCAAATGTCGTTATTGTTTCGGAAAGGGTTAAAACAAACGACTTCTTGAAATATAGTTGATAAACTGATGGTAAGCAATCAACATAGGTTATAATCTGGCGTTTGTTGGCACTAGTGAACTTGAACCTTTCCTTGAAATTTTCGATTTCAGTAAATCGACAATTAACGCATGCGTTATTGTTCAGTGGATTCAAGATCAATAGCCTGTATTGTAATTTGTAACAATAATCACGTGTACAAATGAACATACAAACAAAACTGTTCTTAACTTGGAATGGTATCAAATGTAGTAAAAAGATTGAAATACGATAGAACAGTACGTGCTTATACATTGATAGCATCGCCGTTTTAATGAAGAGTAAAAAAAACCGGAATCATAAATACTACATTTATGCCATAACAATTTCAGTATAATTATGATTTGTATTGTTTTAATCCCAATATACACTGAAACCTACAACAAAGAATTATGAGAATCCAACCAGCCATCGACAGTTTCATGCATCATTGGTGACGACATTGCTTGGTGTTCTATTTGTCCAATGTTCGAACCCGGCTTGCCGACGAGTTGTCTATTGCTTGAGTAACTGACTGGTGCTGAGGTGCACGCATTGGATTTCTCACTCGATACTCGTCTTGTGGCGGCCTTTGCCCTGATTGATTTGGTGAACTGCTTGTTAAATGAAGAAGAATCCGAGGCAATGCTTGAACTGCCTCGAGCTGTGTTGGTCATCGTTGTGGATGGCAATACTTTATGTTCAACATCCCTGGAGTCGTTGTGGGGAATAGATGGCAAAGCTTTGTGTGGATTCAATGACGTGAAGAAATTGTCTCCTTCGTGATTTCGGTTTTTAGCTTTTTTGTTGTTTGCACTTTTCCGTGCTGTTGCGGACTTCCTTCGACCGCTGTCTGTTCGTGCGACGTAACGTATCCCTGGCATGTGAGAAATGTCGCTCTTATAACGTGGTATCACAGCTGGTCGACGTGACGTCATGGTAACGTCTTCCACGCCGACATTCCCTGGTTGCCATACAACAGGGCTTATTGCACATTCTGTCGTCAAGTAACAGCTCTTCTCGGGGAGGGGTTTATCATGTTGTGTATCAGGCCAGATTTGAATTTCTTCCTTGCCTTCGTCGGACGTGCATGCTGTTTGGGTGACCTTTTTACCTTTCGCATGACGTTGCCTCGTTGGTTGAAGCCGGTATTCCTCTTTCCTTTGCATCATTCTCACACTTAACGGAATCTTCGAAGCGTGTTTGGGTTTTTCCCTTTGATACGTTGTTGGAAGACTGGCGGTGTGGGAAGCGTACGTCCAAGGAACGTCGACGTAACGTTCTCGTCTATAACCACGCCGGGTCATCCTTACCCGAGGGGACGTTCTGGACGCAATGAATCTACCGGCAACTCGTCTTGCAGCCCCGGCTATGCTCGGATTCGGACCCGGAATTCCGGTAGCTGTGCCGGTGTGTTGCTGGGACATATAGCACGTTGCTAATGTTGTGGTTTTGTGTGGTTCTGAATCCTTCCGTCGATTACGATCCACGGTGCTCCTTCCTGGCTTTATATCGGTTACTTTGTGTTTACTAGCATTGCGTTTGTTTTGAGAATGGAGATGCGTTTCACTTGATCGAGATTCTCTTTTGTTCCTATCTACATCTGTGGAGTTCTTTCTGTCAGATGCAGTTTTGGCATTTTCTTGTAATGTATTCGGCATTCCTGTTTTTAATCCCATTGATTTTACTTCATCATAAGAGCGTCCATCAAAGTTATTCCTTTCTGGCGATTTACTTGGTATCTTAGGCCTCTTTAGATGGGATCTTTGATTTGATGGTATGACGGTATAGCTTAACCCTTTGTTTAGCAATCCGTTATCTATCATTTCGCTGCGTTCATCCACTAAGTGTGTCGATGGCCTAGACCCAATCCCGTCACACATTCGACGTGTTGACTTGAATAAATCTTGACGGACATCACTGGTCCCCGAGTCGTTGTTGTAGTAGCCAGGCCTAACTGGAGCAGGTTCGAGACTCGGCCGGACGTTTTTGTCGTTATCGTTAGTATGTGAGACTTTTCCATTGTTCGAATCGCTGAAAGACCAAAAAAGATAATCGATCTGCTGGTTCCATTGCCGAAAACCGCCCACCAGTACAACGTGGGGAGTTCTTAAAGCTGCTTGTTCACAAAACAGATAATTTGAAAGTCAAAATAAAATGTCATTGAAACAATACAGTTTTTTGTATTGTTGTTTGATATACAATAAAAAAAAGCTATCTAAGTATTTACAGTTCATATGCTCTAGATCTCAAAAGCGATGCCACATTTTTGGATTTAACTACTTGTTAATTCACGTTATACACACTTAAGAATTAAAAACGATATGATTTTGCTTCCAATGACTATTTTTTGGTGCATTTTATATAACAGTACAGCTGCTGTGCAGTTTTAAAGATATTAATTGTCAGCTATCAAAATTTCTCACATCTGTGAACAAGCAGCTTTAAACAAGACATCTTTTACCGGAGTAGCAGTCGTAGACTACACAGGTAACACATACGATCATGCTTCAGTGTTGTTCCTATACACTGATGGAAGCATACCCATTTCTTACGTCATGATACTCATCATTGTTGGTTCAATCAATTACAAAGTCCAAATGACGTCAAGTTAAGGATGTTCTTATTCTATGGCCACGAGGACAGGACAGTGTCTTACGGCTGTAAGTTTTACAGAAGATTGCCGTACGGTCTTACCTCTGCGACAATCGCACGATCGATGTTACGACCATCATAACAAACCGATCACACGGTCAAATCGTACAGTCAAACAAGGTTTACGATCGGTGATTAGACGTATCCAGCTTAACTCTGATGATACAAGCTGTATGTGTATAGTATGTATAAAAGAAAATTACGTCTGGATCATTCGGACTTATCCCAGCTAGGATATCAACCGATTTGTCCTAGTGTAACCTTTGATGGTCAGTAACTAAATCTTCCTCGTTACATAATAAATGAATGTTGGACATATTGGAATGTGCCAATGATAACTTGAATTACTTAACATCCGCCATCAGCAGATGCTTTCATTAGGGAAGCTGTCATGCAGGTATTCTGTATGGAAGAATACGTTAAACGATCGGCCACGATGCAATGAGTGTTAACAAGGCAAGACATTCGAAGATTGCAGTAAGAGGGAAATGTTTAGGGAAAAGGTTTTACTTACAAATCCGCTGAATATCCCGTTGAAGAAGTATTGGTCGCTTCTTCATCGCTTTTAGAATATTTTCTATGCGTTGGTTTATTCCGCGTTTTTATTTGGGTACCTTGACGAATTGAGGTAGTTCTCTTCCCTTTCATTTTTTTTGTTTTTATTTGACCATTCTCTTTGTTAAATCCTAGTGAAAGATACCATTCATCAACGTCAAAATGCGTTTGCTGTTTGAATGTGGAAGTCTACATTCCATCCAGGTACCTAAACTGTTAAAACATGTCTGATTAAGTTCATGAACACTTTTCAGTATCTAACATGCGTTAAACGCCTGAAAGGATCTGTCGTTATTAGTTACGTCGGTATCTGTGACGTTTTGGGTCGTTATTGCCATGACGTCGACGTTGATATGACGTAAATTCTAACTGGATCCCCGCTAGCTTGTTCCTCTCTTAATCCGGTCATAGGCTGGGAACTGGTTTCGCAATTTTCTATCAATCTCTACACATAATTCTCTATTTCTTTCACCCATATGTCTATGGATGGAACAACGGTGTCTGAGTAGTCCGAATGATCCAGCCGTAGATATTTCATTCTACGCAGAACAGCTTGGATCATCCGAGTTAGTGTCTGAGTAGATTAAATGTTGTATCTCAAGCCAACGTTGTCGTGCTTTTCAAACCCACATGAATAGAAAGCGAAAACAGACGCAAACAAACAAAAACAGAAGCAAACAGACAAAAACAGACGCAAACAAACAAAAACAGACGCAAACAAACAAAAAAAGACGCAAACAGACAAAAACCAATAGAAATACCGAAATACCACCATGTTACATTTTTTGAAACATATTTTTAAAGAAGTGAAAATATACATAGTTTCGTTTTCCAATTTAACGTTCTTAGAATCTAGGCTAGTCTAATGGGTTACCCAGTATAATGTGATATAGTCGAAGCATATCAAGCCATGGTTGTTCTATTCTTCATTTTTGAAAATAATTAATAATTAATTTTGACCGACGAAAGTTCCTTCTACATGAAGTTTACGTTTGCTCAATACGCCATTCAATGTTCATTGCATCATGAGAGTGACAAGTTTAAAGGCACATAAACGGAGATGAGTACAAATGAATTACGGAAAAAATATCTGGAGTTCTTTTATTATGTTCATAAAAGTCATGAGAGTTAATTTACGAATGCATTGAGACCCTATTAAATAGACTCCTTTAACATAAGTTATTCTGTGCTTAAAATATAGTTGTCTCCAATTCAATCATGTTTATCAACAACCTGTTTGTTTACATATTTAAAATTACGAGTTCTGATTGGTCGGTTAAAACATTTGTGTATCAACTGTCAAGGGTGAAGAATCACACAATATGAACTATTAAACTGGTTAATCTGGCTTATTTCTTGTTGGCTTTCATGTTTAAGTTGTGCTGGTGGTTTTTTGGTGATAACTATTAGAATATGACCAAAAGTTTATAAGATAATATAGTTTGATATAGCATTAATCTCCTTTCATGTGCCTTTAAGAACACGGTTATCTCGTATGTACGCTCATATCGCTAATAATACGCGTACACCATACATGGGTTTGGGTTAAAATATCAATTTTGTTCTCTTTTACATAATTACATAAAAACATACTTATAAACCTTTATTTAATACCGATTTTCGTCAAAATGTCTTTAGATGATATTTCCATAAATAATCTATTGTTTTAAATAAAAATTCGATTCTCGTGTATTTCCGTAGGAATCCGAGTATCGTCAAGTGCCCGGATAAAAAATGGCGTCTTCTGAAATGTACAAGATTTGCAAGTAGTCGCATTATTTGTCCTTGATTAGACCTTTATTAGCGCAGTTTGGCGTTAAGCAAATCTCACACGAATGCATTAATGGTAATGTATGCAAGGAAACTCCCAAGAATCGATGATGGGTAAGAATCAAAGCCAATTTTCCTCATTATCATTTAACCGAAATTAAGCCGCCATTTTTGTTGTCAAAAAAGCTGATATTTTGAAGTATGAAATCGTGATAATAACGTTATTCGCTCTGTATCGGAGTAGAAAACGTATTCTAACAAGGACTCTATTTATCATTTCAGGAACCCAGACAAGAGAGAGGCCCATTCCTTCCAGGTAGACAGCTGTCAACTCTCTTGGTTTGAATTTCAATGGTTGCCAAAAGATCAACAACTTCTGATCAGCATCCAAGAAGATATTTCGGACGATCGTAGAAGACTTATTGTGCTGAGATGCCATTGAAAGTGTTGTTGAAGATCAAAACATGCAACTTGCACAATTTGATCGTGACAACATTTTCAAAAACTGCTTGATCTTACAAAGAATTCTTTCATAAAACTGGTTCTGTTATGGAAGATTTTGCTCTAGATCTACCTGCAGAACTTGACCAATATTCTCAATGAAGCACTAAGCTTTGTTGTGAAGGAGATCACTCAATTTGATTGTGTTGTCCGAAGACAGACATATCATTCTAAAGAGAAGTAATATCATTGTCGTAAGTCTGCTTTGATGGGACATGGACTTACTTCTGTTCTTGCACTTGTTTTAGGCATGCCAACAATGTATCAAAACTGCTAAATAAGTTCATTATGAGCAATTGTAGGGACATGTGTCATCTTGTCCTGTTCAAAAACACATCTTTGAAAAAATATCAGCAATAGCGTTGATTTTGAATGGTAAAGCTGTAAAAGCATACACATGACATTATTGTAGATATTTATGATTGAAGTTGCTGTCAAAGGTATCGTTTAAAAGTTAAACTCACAATTTTTTTTGCTGGAAGCCATCACAAATTTATTTGTGTAAGCAAAAATGCTGTGTCAGCAATTTTTCTGTTATGTTACGGCTAACCTTGGATTTACCAGTACTAGGCTAGGGCTTTGAAGTTTCTAGCAAATGGACGTTTCCATGAACCAGAAGCCTGTTGGGGATTGACCCTGGGCTAATAGGTCCACAGCCTTAGTGACCGGGCCACCAAGGAAGCAGGTAGTTGTCTGAAGGAAGGATAGTGTAGTTTGAAACAATGTTTGATATTTTGTTTCCTTTTCAGTCCTCCCAGTACCCATCTAAAACAGGCTACAGTAACCACAATGATAGATATGAACGACACCCGTCGCCAGGACGTGACAGCCCCTCATCACGTAATAGTCCCCGATATATCAACAAATCTTCTTATATTGAACGAAATAAGGAGAAGTATGACAGGGGTAAGTTTTGATTTAACGTAATTATTGACCCTTTATTCCTTTCCCAAACAATAACGACATTTGACCACTTTGTTGCAGACGACTTTAGAAAACATTGAGGGAAAAGGAGAAATTGCTTGTAATGAGCAACTTTTCCTTTCCCCACAATGTGTTCTGCCCTATCAGAAGATTATTTTCCAATTTGATCACGTTTCGAAATGTTGTCTGCAAACTCTTTCAATTTGGGACAGTCGAAAATTTGTTGTTTGGGAAAGGGTTCAAGAATCTAATCTGGTTGATTGTTGTGCCGAGTGCAATGCAATAGATAGTTCCCATATGATGTCATGACATGAAATAACTTGTATTGGCAGCCATTGTAATAGGATCAATTTACAGTATGCAGAAATTAAGTTATTGTAGTCATTTTGATAATACCTTTAGAAGAATTTAAAGTGTTAATTTGAGATATGGTTTTTACAGTCGAGCCTTGTTTATCCGAACACTTTCGTTCCCAGGAGTTATGTTCGTAGGTTAGACCAGTTAACTGACTAAATGACCGATTTACAAACAATCAACACCTTTCATTACTTTACACTTTGTGGCATTTTATGATCAAGCATACGTGCGAATTTGCCAAAGGTGTGAATGTTGGATTACCGTACCGTCAATAAACGTAGGTGACCGCAAAAAAACAATTATGCTGGTTTCCAGATTAGTCGTGCGCATATACTATTAGAAGTTAGGCTTGGTTTCCGACTTTTATTGTCCGGAGCTGGAACGCGGATTTTCTGGATTAAACAGTTGAATTAATGAAGGTAAGGACCGTTCCCTACAAATTCTGTTCGGATGGCAAATAATACGGATTAACGATGTTCGGACTATCGAGGCTCGACTGTATATCACTGAATAGGAATGACTTTTGTACTGAATATGTATGACTTTTGTCCTTTAAGATCTTCATGTTTTATTATCTTTTGGAAAGGGTTAAAAAGAAAAATGCTGCACCATAAATCTTTTGAAATCATTGAAGAAGTTCATTCAAAGACCTGCTCAGAATTGATACTCACAAAATGAACAATGCAATCAGAATTTCAAGAGCATTCCAGCAATACATCAGAAAGTTTGGGTCATGCATTTCAAAATGATTCTTGAGTACATTTCTGCCTTAAACATCACTATGGGAACTTTTTATGGTTTCTAACAGAATTTCAAAACATTTGCTTAGAAAATGACTCCCTTGTAGTTAAAACTTAACTTTTTACTTTTTTTTCTGTTGAATATCTATATTTGAAAGAATGAACAAACCTTTTTTCATAATTGCAAATTCCTATGAAGTCTCTAGTAAATGGCTTGGTAGAATATTCAGTTTGTTACTGTTTCCTCATAATAGATTCTTATGAGATCACATGATTTTGGTTACTTGATTCATCTGCTGAAGCTGCATTAAAAGCATGTATCAAGTGTTAAATACATGATTTGAGTGGATACATGGACATGAAGCACTTACTATAGTCTTGTATAGAACCCTCAATATGGAGTAGTGGCCTTGTGGTATCAGGCGCTTAGCTGTACTCCACAAAATTATGATATCTGTTGAATTGACAAGGCTAGCATTTAGTGTTGAAAGTGTTCATTGTTTAGCTAGAATGACTAGCTCTTTGTGATGGCTTGTTCATTGTGTAGTTATTTAGAAAGTCTAGTGTTATAAAGTCTGGTGTACTTGTATATATTAAATTTGTCAACACTCAACAACTGTTTGTCAACTGTTTGAGGGGCTTCCATGGTCAAATGGTTAAAGTACAAAACTTGAAATCACATCTGCCTCTCAGATTGGGTTCAAATCACAGTGATGGCATTTGGATTTTATGGTCTCCTGACTGACTTATGGAATGCTGATGGTACTACCCGGCTTAACCAGTCATAAAGGGCAGTTGAGTATGTGGGGTCGCCATCATTTAGAGTTGGGTGGTACATAAGTGAAATAATATTGATGTGATGTTAGAACCCATATGTATAAATTGACTTAAAGATATTTCATTAGCAGGCTTGGTAAACTTCTGGTTAATTTTTGTATGGGCCTTGCATGGCCAAGTGGTTAAGATGGTGGGCTGGTGACTATCTTCGGTTTCATAGTTAACTAAGTTTAACAAGTGCTCTAAAAAGGGAAATGTTTAATAAAGCTCAAACGAGTTCAGAAGGCTAGTTAACTGAATATTTCTGCATGAAATTGTCTTATCAAGATGTTCAAACAAGTTCCCACAATAAAGGTTCAGAGAAAGCGAAGTTATTGAAGCACCTTTTCTTTCGCTATATTTACAGTTGTTTGTAATCCATAAAACCTTGTCTTTAGCTATATTAATAGTTGTTTGTATCAGTAAAGCCCTGTTATCAGTAAAGCCCTGTTGTTAGACAGCAGTGATACATGATGATGAATCTGATGAAGGAGCAGTGTTTCATAATCAGGAATTACAACATAAACCTTTATAAAGCTTCTCATTCCTCCATAAGATCTATTTTTCTTTGCTTGGTCCTTACAATGTTTCTGTTTTATGATTTGCAGTAATTATATAAACTGAAATTAAGAAAGAAAACTTTTCATTGTCAGATCCCCAATTCTGGTTTATTTTAAGGCATTTTTTTCTCCATTTTCAGGAACTTCCTCCCCCGGCAAAAGGGCAAACCACAACTATACAGGGAGTGAAAACCATAGCAACAGTGGTAACCATAGTAACAACAGCAATCAAGCTTCAAGGTCAAATCCTAAAGATAAAAGTGAGGTAAGGATTGAGATTATTCTATTAATTTGATAACTTACAGCTTTTTGTGTGATCCGTAATTGTACAGAGGTTAGTTAAGATATGTTGATACCATTGGTTGATGGGTTCCATCTAAGTTCATGGCCAATTCTTTCATTTTATAAAAGGTACTTTACCTAGACTAATACTGGTAGATTTCCCTAGATGTATGATTAAGTACATGGCTTTTTGCCGGTATGCAACAGATGTAATGTTTGTTTAACGCCATATCAACAAGTTTTCAGTTATTTAACGTCTTTCCTGGATCAAACTTTCAATAATCCACATTCGGTGTGAGTACTGTTTATGTTTCCAGAAAGCAGAATCGAAAGTGATTAATCTTCAGTTGTAAGAACTTGTCTCACAATCGATGTAAAATAAATAAGTTTAAACTAATTATGAATTTACTTAATGTTTATTTTAGGTACAGAAGTCTGCTATACGGACCTGCCGGGACTGGTCTGAACACATCAGTTCATCTGGGAAGAAATATTACTACAATATTAAAACAGAATTATCGCAATGGGAAAAACCAAGGGAGTGGAATGATGGGTAAAGTACAGTTTTTATCAAACTTATGTGCTCTTCTCAGATATCTTGACTTTCTAGGATTATACTTAGATGCTAAAGTATCTGGGAGTACTACTTTTCTTCATGGTTATTGAATTGCTAACTAGACCAAAATGTTAACAGGCTCTTGATTTTGATCAGATTCTATTATAAGTGCCTGTATGCTTTGAAACACCTAGTTGGAAGACAACCATATGTACTTTAAAAAGACTTTATTTGGAAAAAGTTATAAACGAACCACAGGATTTTGTTCTGATTAAAGTATGAGGTCTTTTTTTAGCTCACCTGAGCACAAAGTGCTCAAGGTGAGCTTTTGTGAACACCCAATGTGTTGTGCGCCGTCAACAATTTCTTTAAACATCTTCTCCTCCTAAACCATTGAGCCAGTCTTAAGCAAACTTAGCAGGAATGTCCGTTGGGTGATGCTCTTCAAAAGTTGTTCAAAGGAATTGATTCCATGCAGAACTTTGGTCGCTGTGGCATGAAAAAGGGGGAATTTCTTCAATTTTTAAAAAATCTTCTTGTCTAAAACCACTGGTCAGAATTCAAAATGATTTCACAGGAATGTTATTTCGTGGACTCTTTTTAAAAGTTGTTCAAAGAATTTTGATATCTCGAAAAACATGGCCACTAGGCTGTGTTGAACTTAGAAAGCGTTTTTGTTTTCACTATATACATGAATGGTGAAATTTATCTTTACAAACATCTTTTATTTCCAAACCGCTTGGCCAATTTCAATGAGAAATCATGTGAAGCATCCCTAGTTAAAGGGGAGAAAGATTTGTTAAAAGAAAATTTGTCCTGTGACCAAAATCGCTGCCATGCCCATATTTGGTAAAAACCTTTAAAAAAATCTTCTTGTCCCAAACCACTTGTCAGATTTGAAGATAATTTCTCAGGAATGTTCTTTGAGGGCCCTTCTATAAAGGTTGTTTAAAAAAAAAGTAGTTATCTCGTAAAACATGGCTGCCAGCGTGAGTTGACCTTTGAACATGTTTTTGTTTTCGCTATACATACATATATGGTAGAATTTTTAACGAAATACATCACTATCAATTTGGATGTCCAAATATGCCAAAATGATAACCACAAAATGGCAACAATAGATCATACGGGACAAAAGTACGGGCTGATCTTTGTACATACACAATCTATAAAAGTAAAATATTCAGTTTCCGCATTGTAAGAATTATGTACCATTTTAATGTCCCTCATCAAGCATACAGTGTCCAACTTGTAAAATGGTAATAAAAAAAGGTCAATGCATAGAAGCACAAGAAATTCTGTGTTAAAAGTAAAAGCAATGTTTCTAACTTTTCTTCAAATAGGTGGTAATCTTGGGTGAGCGGTTCTAGGGCCATTATGGCCCTCTTGTTTTTAAATTAATTTGCTAAGATTTAAGTACAGCTTGTATAACCACTGCATGTGACCAACCAATTTATATGATTTACACAGTTACTATGTAGGTCTAAGAAAAGAAAGACTTGTATGATGATCTCCATTTGTTAATAAAATAAATGTCAAGAAATTTAATTTACATGGAGAAGTATATATGTCTCCACATTATCTAATGTTCTTGAAAGAAGGATATACACAAAGGTTTTATTATAGTTAGTTGTACATACATAAGGCTTGTCCAGGTTCATTAATTCAACATGATTATAAGTATAACAGATGTAATATACTTATTTACCTTATATGTCTGACATTGATTGTGATGGAAGCTTAAAGCTTGTTCAAAGCCACTCTAGATGACTGCTTCCTGGACACTTAACCAGTACTTGCTCCAAATTTTTTGGTTAGTCCCGGGAAATTTCACCTTGCCTTACAGGGGTTCTAACCCGGGACCCTTGGTACAAGAGGCGAACGCTCTGCCTCTGCACCGCTGTCCCCCCATTGAGTGTAGTTAACAAGTACTTGCCAAACACAGGAAAGCCTAGATTGAAGTCTCTGGAAAAAAAATAGCCAGCCAACTTTCATGTGGGCCCAACCCCCTTTTTTCTTGTGAGCGTTCAATCTGTCAATTTTTAAATATGAATAATATACATATACCTTCATTGACCCCTCAAGCTCATTGTTAGTTTTTCTTTCTCTTTGGATAATCTGTTCAACCAATATCAGCAAATCATTGATTGTTGTTTCCCAATTATCAAATCTATGGATTAAAAAATCATTTAAGTCAAATTAATGTTTTCTGAATTGAATAGGTTGGCCAGCAGGAATGACAGACACTCCACAGAATCCAGAATCACCAATGACAAACACGGGTCAAATTCAAAAGGTAATGAAAGACAAAATTTTATAACTTCCCATACTCGAAAGTAATTAAACAACTAAGTTTTTCTTTGTCAATGTATTTAAAAAAAACTAAAAAAAAAAAACACCCTGTAAGTTTGACTTGAAACTGTGATCAAATAAAGATGTATCTTGGATATCAAAATAGACCTGTATATGAGATGACAAATACTTTGAAATTGATGATACAAGCAATTTCTTTGATTACTAATATGATTTCGAATTAACTGGGGGTTGCTGGGAAATAACTGTGGAACTGCTTGAGCAACAATCTTAACCCTTTCCCAAACAACAAATTTTGAACTGTCCCAAATTGAAAGAGTTTGCAGACGACATTTCAAAATGTGATGGAATTGGGAAATAATCTTCTGATAGGGTAGAAAACATTGTGGGAAAAGGAAAAATTAATTATTACAAGCAATTTCTGCTGTTCCCACAATGTTATCTAAAGTCGTTTGCAACAAAGTGGTCAAATGTCGTTATTTTTTTGGATAAGGGTTAAACATAACCTTATAGCAGTTCTTACTGATTTGATGTGATGATATGAACGATATTTTGGGTTTTTCATTAAAGTTGTCATCATTGAGATGGGTGTAAATTCAAATGAAGAATTGATATCTTGCGCTTAGTCTTGATGAAAAACAGCTTTTTTGAGCCAAAGGAATCCGTACATTTTGTATGCAATTTCTCTTTGAACCAAATTGATTTCATTTTAATATTGCATTAGAATATTAAAAAAAAAGAGTTGATAGCAGATAGATGCAAGGAGGTCTGTATATATAGAGGTTTCAATGAAAGACTACTGTAAGTTCATCACATATATGTAAAGCACTTAACCCTTTCCCAAACAACAAATTTTCAACTGTCCCAAATTGAAAGGGTTTGCAGATGACATTTCAAAAATGTGAGCTGAAAACCTTGTGGGGAAAAGGAGAAATTGCTTTTATTGAGCAATTTATCCTTTCTCCACAATGTTTTCCAGAGTCGTCTGCAACAAAGTGGTTAAATGTTGTCATTGTTTGGTAATGGGTTAATGTACATAGTTTTGCATTGAACCTTCTAAGGTTACATTTTGTTTAGGAAAAATGATAAGGTCAGTGATAATTTCTTCATTTTTCTTTGTGTGTGCAGATCCTAAAGCCAGACATCCAAGTGGGACGCTTGAAAAACGCGAGAAACACCTTGGAGATGTCAGACATATGGTTGTCGATAGCAACCCTAAACCGGACAAAATGTATTTATTTGAAAAACTCCAGCAAAGTCAGACCAAACTTCAAGCAGAAATGCGAGCAAACTTGTCGAACAAGCCGTTATACTCAACCGACTCAAGGGATTTACAAAGACGAACGGACGTTCTTAGTCCTATTGATTATCCTAATTCTACTAGTCGAAGGTGTAGAAGAGACAGTACAGGGAGACAGACTTCAAAACTTGGTGAGTTGTTAGGGTGGGGAATAGTGAGAGGGTGGGGGAGGGGAGTTGAAGGGTGGGGCAGGGGTGTATGATCAGTCTGTGGAATACTTAACAAGGATTACTTGCCTGGTAAACAAATGGTAAGTTGACTTTTACATTTTTCCCCTGTATTCGATCAAATTTTATGTTTATCTGAAAGTTTTTAATTACGAAAAGATGTCTTTATGACTTGAAAATAAGTATAGAAATTATTTTGATGCCTGTCAAAAAAAACCTTTTCAATATAGATTTGTTGGTAATGCACAAAGGTTTTGTTTACTTGATGAAAGTATTTCAGCGATGGCCAAAGAAAATACATCAATGCATTCTAGTTGTTTTGAGATATCTGACATACTTTAGTTGATTCAGTGAAATCTCTTCATTCCTGTGTCAGTGAAATCTCTTCATTCCTGTGTGTACCTATAATAAATATTGGCTTCTGCTTAAACACTGATTATTAAACAATGACAGTAACAAATGACATGCAATGTATGAAAGTGTTGTTAAACTTGAGATACTGTAGTTAAAGATGAAAATAAGTCTTTAGTCGAGAAGAAAAAACATAATGAAACAAAAACTGCTACTTTAACTACTTGAATATTTTTTACGAATTGTTTTGCACGTATTTACCTCTTATACTCCAAGTATATGGATTTGATAATTGAATGAATGAGTTATAGCCGTGCCCTGACCCTTTTAAGATGCACCCTGTTGCCTCAACTGTTTTCATATGAGCCCCTCTACTCCCAATTCTGTCTGATTGGTTTGTTCCCTGAACATCGACTCGAATTTCATCACACCTGGACGATTTAGGGATTAGGAGGACATTCAAGGGAACGTCGACTATCTATTATCTTAGTACTAATAAGGGGTTACCATTTATTATGAGGTATAATGGAAACACAGAAAAATGTAATAATCTTAACTTTATATATTTATTTACATCATCTTCACAGAGAAGTAAAAGTCATGTTGCTTATAGAAAAAATAGTTTAAGGATCTTCTTGATGAGCATTGCTGTTCTTCCTAATATTATCCTCAAATCATCATAATTACTGTTCAATTGAAGTCTGAAAATATGATAGTCACCATACACTTTGGAATCAGAAAGTTAAGTGGAAAGTCTGAACTTAAAAGTGTCCTGACGTCTTTAGGGAATTTGTAGGCTGATAGCTTGTGTCTTTTTCCATACAATTTGAATTTTAGCTCAAAGTCGTACATTTTGCAAACGAGCGACTGAACAAGAATCATGTGTTCACGACTTGACGCTTATCATGAAGAAAGGCGTAACCCACTGGCATCATGGCTATTCTATCTCAATATGGATGCTATAAATCTGATAAAACTTGTTTGAGCAGGGTGATTGTGAAGAATTCTTTCTAATCCTGTTGGAATATTGTCTTATGTTGATAAAAGGAAGAAAGGTCTTGTGCAATGCTTCTCCAGAATATTTCCCTTGCTCTCTCCTCTTTCCGTCTTTCTGTATTTATCTAGTCCCATGTTGTGCCTACCTCCTTGCTCTCTCCTCTTTCAGTCTTTCTGTATTTATCTAGTCCCATGTTGTGCCTACCTTTTCTATTTGCAATTAATTGGACATTCAACTGTGCATTCAGGATGGTTGAGTCTTAAAATGAAGTACAACTAAAATAACCTGTTGTTAGCTCTTCTAATTACCGTATTCATGTTAAACTGTTCACTTAATGCCTTTAAAGAATTAAAGAGAGTATTTGAAGTTTGGCGAAAGTTTTATCATTGCAAACGCTGCAATTAAATCAATTAAATTATATCTGAATTTAACAATGACCAATTTATTCATTCAAACTATTAAATTTTAGTTTTGTTAAGGGCTTCCTTTTTTCGATTTTCCTTTCATTGATTTTATGTTCCCCATGATAGGCCCCTAATCCCCAATCTACAAAGGTGTGATGAAAAATCGAGTTGACGTTCTGGGAACACACCGTCTGATTGCTCCCTTAAACTTGTCAAAACAATGCCTCGCTTAGATAATCATAATCATTGATAATTTACAGCTTTAATGGCTGAAAGGGTTTATTATTTATTTCCAATTGTTGGTGACACCTTATTACTCCACTACAAATATCCAGATTTTGATCTACTGATACACAAAATGGGTCACTATGCAGGTTTTTTTTTTTACTAAGAAAGTGGCGTCTTCCCCTACCAGAATTTTTTCCCCTAGACATAACATTTCCCCATAATATACTATTTTCGTCTCAAAGAAATGGTTTCTTTCCCTTTGAGTCAGTCGACATTTATCCAATTTGTACCATGTACAACGATCTCTCTCTCTCTCCCGATCACACAAAACTGGGAACCCAAATGATTCTTAATATAGAATTCAAATTACATCATGGAAATTTTATCTGGGCAACTTACTAGATCACTGGATTCCGATCTTGCGCGAGAAAGAAATTTTGGGTATTAATTGCCGGAAACCAGTCAAATTTCATCCAGGTTATCATCATAGCAGTGTCTATTCTTCTAGAACGGGTGATTCACCCCATTTTTTCAAAGATCATGCAATTGAACATGCATGCGAGAAAATAGCACATCCGATATCCATACATGACTAATAAAAATTTGAGTTGTTAAAATTCACTCAGATGTTAAAATTTGCTCAGCGTATTTGTAACAGATCGCTGGAAATTAAACAGGTTAATTTTCATATACATTAAATAATATACTAAGAGCCGACTGTTGACGATTGAAAAAAAACCCGTAAAATTCGTCTTAATTTAGGAACACTTTGTTTACAGACTGCAGACATTTACTGATCAAGCATGTCGAGGAAGTGAATAACAAACTTCTAAAAAACATAACCCTCAGCGAACATCTTTTGATACTGAACTATGATTATTGGTATGACATGACAGTCATTAACTGTAAGCTGAGTTTTGGGCATACATATAATACAAAATGTCATTGATTTGAGAGACTTTAAATTTTTATAAATTAAAATTACATGAATGAAGTTGGCAAATAAAAAATCCTTAACTGGAACAAATTTATAAAATGAAATTTGATTTGAAATAGAATTTGTTCTGATAAGTTTTTGATCTTGTTATTCTGACAATACCTTTTTTAAACCTTTCGGTATATCTTAACATCCTTTGTATAAATAGTACTAATTTTTTTACCTGTTCTATCTTGCTCACCGAATGGCAAACGCCTAGGTGTTAATGCCAAAATGGTAATCTGAAAAACGACGATTATATCTAATAAACCAAGAATTAACTTAATAATATTTATGCTGTTTGTTTTCCTCCTCATTCGAATCATTATGGTTTGACCAAAATGATGTATGCGTTCATCGCATGCATGGAAAATGTTTTTTTCTGAGACCCATGTGACGATGGTATCTAAAATTACCACTCGTCTCTTACTCTAAATTAAGACGTTCCTGCGATTTTTTATGTTATAGATCTTCTTTGTATAGTAACGAGCAGTGTTGGGAAGCTGTCAACTATCTAGGTCTATGTTACTTCAGAAATCTTTGTTGTTCTTTTTACGGTAGAAGACGATTTATTTCAAAACTTTAAAATCTCCATCTCTGAGAGAGTCCCTTTAAGCAGTTTTTGTTGTTTCAAATTATATGACCTTTACCTTATAAGGAAAGGTCCAAGATAAACCGCTTTGATCAGCGTCCACCCTGAAATTGTTCGTACCCTCTACAAATCTACCCGATTCTCCACTCTCTTTGCATGCTTTACAGTACATAACATTTTTATCATCGTCGTACTCCATCCAGGGGAAATCTGTGTTGACACTTGGGATAAAAAAAACTTCCGTTTTCTTTTGTTTTCCTCATTGTTGTGTTTACTTTTTCTAAGCCTTTTCTTTTTATACGCGTCGCGCGCATGCGCGAAAGCGTATATAGTCATCGTACGGAATCCTTCTTTACCTATAGGGGCTTAATCACCGCCGAGAGAAAGAAAGTAGTTCCAACTTCTATGTTGATTGTAATCTGTCTATAACTGCGTGAATTCTTATCAAATTAAATCGTCATTTTTTAAAATAACTCTTTCTTCCTTGGTTTGTTTTGGATGCGTCTGTTATGTGCAGGATGGTGATAAAAGGTAATGCAAACTATCCGCGTTAATTTCCAAACATCCTAGAACTTCTAGAAGAAGGTATCTAGCGGCGCCGGATTACAGTCGAAACGGCCCGATGTCAAAATGTCCTACGTTCAAAACGGCCCGAAATAAGTCAAAGCGGCAACATTTTCGGTTTAAAGTGTTAAAACAGGGTAAACCTTTATTTGGGCCGTTTTGACTGATTGAAAAATCAACAATCGGCCCGTTTTGACCATTCCATGGCCGTTCTCATCGATCTCCGGGACGTTTTGACATGGGGCCGTCTTGACACGTTCCCACAGCACCCGTATCTAGGCCGTGGGATTTCCCCCATCTTTCAAGGAATCCCCAGTATTTTTTTACTCAGTGCAGAACAAAGTCCCTTTTTTATGATTTGCAAACTTCTTTTAACAACAGGCCTTGTGCCAGAAACGGCTTAGAAACATTCATGAAGGAAAACTGATAGTTATCAGCGATTTTATTTTGTTTCATAAACCCATGACCCAATTTCAGTAATAGGTTTCCGATTCGTTTGTTTGGTCACCAGAGGGTTTGGAACCAGTACGCTTAGTGAAGTGAAAATACGGCTCCCGATTCTTTGCAGTAATATTGTTATGAAATGAAAAACGACATTAATTATCAAATTTAAGCCGTTACTTTAATTTGAAAGTTGATTTTGCAATTGAACAGGACGGTTCATACTAAACAAAAAATCTGTCATTTTTTCATTATAAGAAAGAAAAAGAAATATTGCCTGATGTTTCTTTAAAAGCCGGGAAATACACCGTGTTTTTCGTTACCATTACTGACCATGAAGTGAGCATGTGCATTTTACAATGGCAAAATGAAAAAGAAGATCTATTATCACCTTTTGCCCAATGTATTGGGGAAATACCTCTATTGTTTCAATTCCTGGAAGAAACACTAAATATAGGTATTGTTGAGTAGATAAAAAAATCACCCAGATTAGAATGTATGATTGTTTACTTTGTTGTTGAGATCATTTTTTAGACTTACATCTCTCCGATCCTTTTTGATCTACTCTTTTCTTGTGTTCCGGTTCCTGTTCGTAACACTCAGGCATGCCTTTGATATGGCATTTAACCCAATATTTATTTAATGCACTTTTAAAACTTTTCAATGATCTCTGACTGAAGCTGTATTTGTGCTGCAGTGTTTCTTAAATAACTTGTGACTGTGGCCCCTTGCAGATTGGTATCTTAACTAAAAATGCTTGTTTTCGTCTACAATATCTATTTTGTTGATGACTGGAATAATAATTTTTCATTTGATTAGAGCATTGGGTTTGAGTACCACTGGCGTACTGGGACATGTCTTTTTTTACTTCTATTTTGGTTACTGCTATTCAACAGAAATATGTTGGTTTGTTTTAAAAAATTCCTTAGATTTCTTTCAAATCCATTCGTACGCACAAACCTCTCAGACCATACTGCGACGCAGTTCAGGCCATTCTGGCCTTTGATTTGTTGCTTTACTTGTGGAGAATCCAAACTCCAATCATTTCAACATGTTTACATTTCAATATCAACAAATGCCAGAAAGAGTTAGAATCTTATGTCGTAAAATTTCATCAAGCCAATTTAGCATTTTTGTAGGTACGAACACGCTTTGTAATTTAATGTGGAATAATACATATATTTAAGAATCATTTGGTTTTGATGTAGGTTTCTCGATTTATTGAATACATAATTACAACTTTAAAACTCACAACTTGCAACTTATCCACCAGGGGCATTCCCCATTCTGTTCGCCAGGTGCGCATTTGCACTGAAGACGTAGAATGCTGAACAGGATGCTACATTCCCTTGTTGGCGAATGCATCTATTAATAGATTTAGGTATTTTCATTCGAAAAAAGTAAACCAACATGCCGGCATACAATCTTTTGAAGATAATTATGTACTTAACTGGTATAGTAGTCGGAATATTTTTACTAGACCCTTAGGGCTAGCTACAGACGTACATCACTAGACCGGACTTTGTTCTAGCTTGTGATTGTCTATTGGACGTGGGCCAATGTCAAACCCTGCACTTAGGGGTTTGCATAGAAGGAAGACTACATGAATGAGATATTTACATGATCATATTAGGAAAAATAAAACAGCACAAATGCATATGACTAAGTTAATTATTATTTCAAACTAAACAATGATTACAGAGTTATGCATTTGATATACAGTCAAATCTGAGGGAGCTTTCATATCTGAACAACGGCTGATATGTCAACAATGGCCAGCTCGGGCCCGCCCGTGCATTTTCCTTCTTTAAATACATTGCACCTAACGGGAGTCTGTGCAATGCAGCCAACGGCCACACTAATTGGTTTATTTGTACTGTTTATCACATCTGCACAACGGCCACTTTACAGGCGGCGCGAAAGTTTCACAACTCTATCAAAAGTGTGCACATGCAAATAAAGTCGATATCGCATGGCCCAACCAGTACACAAACTGTTACCCGAGGAATGATTTAAATCTATGTGTACACTTAGTTGCTAGATTACATAATATGTCATAGTTTGTACACGCTAATTTTAGGGGGAATTTTTTATGCTTAGTAGGCTCAAAACTTGGATGTTTGCAGAAATTGTTATCCTAGTATGGGCGGTGTTTTCTTTTTAAGTAAACTGCAACTGAATTAAGTTTTATTAAGCGTCGCGTATGCGCGACTGCTTATAGTCATCGATCTGAATCGTTCTTTGTCCTTCGGGGGCTGACCACTCAGATAAAACTATCCCTACGCGAATTTCGGCGGGAAAAATCAAGTAGTTCTCCGCGAATTTTGGCGGGAGAATACTCCCGCGCTCGCGCATGTATACCAAAGAACTACTTTCCACGTTGAACCGCAGAGGCGAATTCAAACGTTTGTTTATTCTTTTTATACGCGTCGCGCGCATGCGCGAAGACGTATATAGTGATCGTACGGAATCCTTCTTTACCTATAGGGGCTTAATCACCGCCGAGAGTAAGAAAGTAGTTCCAACTTCTATGTTGATTGTAATCTGTCTATAACTGCGTGAATTCTTATCAAATTAAATCGTCATTTTGTTAAATAACTCTTTCTTCCTTGGTTTGTTTTGGATGCGTCTGTGATGTGCAGGATGGTGATAAAAGGTAATGCAAACTATCCGCGTTAATTTCCAAACATCCTAGAACTTCTAGAAGAAGGTATCTAGCGGCACCGGATAGCAGTCGAAACGGCCCGATGTCAAAATGTCCTACGTTCAAAACGGCCTGAAATAAGTCAAAACGGCAAAATTTTCGGTTTAAAGTGTTAAAACAGTGTAAATCTTATTTGTGCCGTTTTGACTGATTGAAAAATCAACAATTGGGCCGTTTTGACCATTCCATGGCCGTTCTAATCGATCTCCGGGACGTTTTGACATGGGGCCGTCTTGACACGTTCCCACAGTACCCGTATCTAGGCCATGGGATTTCCCCCATCTATAAAGGAATCCCCAGTATTTTTTTACTCAGTGCAGAACAAAGTCCCTATCTTTTATGATTTGCAAACTTCTTTTAACAACAGGCCTTGTGCCAGAAACGGCTTAGAAACATTCATGAAGAAAAACTGACAGTTATCAGCGATTCTATTTTGTTTCATAAACGCATGACCCAATTTCAGTAATAGGTTTCCGATTCGTTTGTTGGTTACCAGAGGGTTGGGAACCAGTTCGCTTAGTGAAGTGAAAATACGGCTCCCGATTCTTTGCAGTAATATTGTTATGAAATAAAAAACGACATTGATTAACATATTTAAGCCGTTACTTTTATTTGAAAGCTGATTTTGTAATTGAACAGGACGGTTCATACTAAACAAAAAATCTTTCATTTTTTCATTATAAGAAAGAAAAAGAAATATTGCCTGATGTATAGCCGGGAAATACACCGTGTTTTTCGTTACCATTACTGACCATGAAGTGAGCGTGTGCATTTTACAATGGCAAAATGAAAAAGAAGATCTATTATCACCTTTTGCCCAATGTATTGGGGAAATACCTCTATTGTTTCAAATACTGGAAGAAACACTAAATGTAGGTATTGTTGAGTAGATAAAAAAATCACCCAGATTAGAATGTATGATTGTTTACTTTGTTGTTGAGATCATTTTTTAGACTTGCATCTCTCCGATCCTTTTGATCTACTCTTTTCTTGTGTTCCGGTTTCTGTTCGTAACACTCGGGCATGCCTTTGATATGGCATTTAACCCAATATATATTTAATGCACTTTTAAAACTTTTCAATGATCTCTGACTGAAGCTGTATTTGTGCTGAAGTGTTTCTAAATAACTTGTGACTGTGGCCCCTTGTAGATTGGTATCTTAACTAAAAATGCTTGTTTTCGTCTACAATATCTCTTTTGTTGATAACTGGAATAATACTTTTTCATTTGATTAGAGCATTGGGTTTGAGTACCACTGGAGTACTGGGACATGTCTTTTTTGACTTCTATTTTGATTTCTGCTATTCAACAGAAATGTGTTGGTTTGTCTTCAAAAATCCCTTAGATTTCTTTCAAATCCATTTGTACGAACAAACCTCTCAGACCATACTGCGACGCAGTTCAGGCCATTCTGGCCTTTGATAAGTAATTTGGAGGGATAATAATGTGTTTCACAAACAAATCATATTAATGCCTCCTAAACAATACAGATTTTCTTTTTTCACCCATTCTTGGCCATCATGTCGGCACAAAAGTCAAAATTATCTCTAAAGTGTACTTAGTTCGAGTTGTTTTTGTGTGTGTTAGAATCAGTATATTCTTCGCATGTTATTGGACAAGAGTTTTGTAATGGACCGCAGGGTCTTCCCCAGGATTTTTTTCAGGCGCTGGGGAGGATGGGGGAGGGTCAAGGGAGGGGGTCATCCCCCTCCCTTTTCGATTTTTTTTATATATGTGTACCAAAATGGTGAGTTTTAAGGTATGTTGTGAAAATAAAAGACAAAAGAAAGTGTCCCATAATATATTTAAATCAACACATTTGCTAGACAAAAAAAATGAGTGATAGTCTACAAAATTAAATTTTCAAAACTCCATATATAGTACTTCAATGTGCATTTCTATTTTGAATACTCTACTTCTCATTGGTTTTGCTTTGAACCATTCATCCTGAGCTTTTTTAAATTGGAAATTCTGTAAGTCTAGAGGACATGCATGCTGAATCCCTTTAACAGTCTGAAATGAAAATGTGAACCTCTATTATTATTATCTTTCAGACACATCTTGAATCAGAAGTATATAGAAGTGTTGAGCAACATCCCATTTAAACAAAATATGTCCAATTGGTGTCACAGCCTCCCCCTCACATTTAATAGATTTATTCAAGGACATGTATCCATCTGGTCAATATGGAGTACCAATGTGATTCTCATAGCAAAGAGCGTATGGGCTCTCGAGAACCATTGTCCCCATTCAGCATAGATCTTTGTTGACATATAAATTAAATCACAAACATGATTTATTATTTATCGTATTCTTCATGTCAGGGTACTGTGAAGGTTGCAAGAAGACTACATCAAAATGAATAGTGTTTTCATAGGTGCAAAGCAAAACAAAATTATGAAAAACTAGATCAATCATAGAAGCATCCAACTATTTTACAAAATTAAGAATGTTTCCATGACAAGCTAGATGTTTTCCTTCATTAAAGTTTATAACAAACTTTTTTCTGACATCCTGTGTTACTTCATGTCAGTTGTTAATTCTAAAGAACCATAACACCATACTACATGTATATTATTTAAGTATTGAGTATTGCAGCCAGTTTTTATCCTTTATCGAATATCATCTGATGGCTTGCAAGTGAAAATTCTCCATCAGTACTATTATTACAGCCTTACTTAAACAGAAATGTTCTTTTTAAACAACTCACACAAATCCATAAGTGGCATGCAACTAATGGTTTGAGTGAGTTTTCTTCATCAACCAGTGAAGATTCCTGAAGGCAGCCATACGGCTTGGAGAATCAAGCTTATTTGAACTTTGATACAGAATTCCTATGTCTGGAGGCTGGTTTAAGTCTTTTTGCTTCTTTGTGCTTGCGTCTTTTCATGTCAGGTAACATAGTCATGACTAGCCAAATACATAGCAATCTGCATGTCTACCCGAAATGCCTTTTGCAATGGGGCATCACTAGGAATTTGTTAAATTATTTCTCACTAGTCTATTCATTAAAAAAAGACAAGTTCATAGATAATCATGGTGTCACCAATTATTATTTTGTATGCAACATTTGACTCTCTGTCAACAGTATTTTATGTATTGTATACGGGTTTCCTGGGATTCACAGTACGAGACTAGGGCTCTGTCATGTCTTGCCTGAAGGATCAAACCAAAACTCCAAGTTACAATTCTTCACCTTAATCACTTGGAGGTTTGTTCATTGTTTAACAAAGTGAACATGACTATAGCTGCAGTGTCAATACCTGTAGACATTTTTGCATACAAGAGGCACTTAACACATAGTCCTCATATTATAAAATTGTTCGTAAGAAATTCCAGAAATGAGGAGCTTGCTCAGGTTCACTTGGTGTATTTGTCACATTGAGCTCAACAAGTATTTTGACGTTTGAAAAATTACGTTATGCCTGAGCCCACCAGATGATCATTTCATCTCAGCAGTTTATGTATACAGATACTACAAAACCGGTTTTGGGCATATTTATAGTGAAACTAAGTTGCCGAGGAACTGAATTTTATAACTTACCCGGTCAAAATAATTCGATGTGAAGAAAGATATTGCCGGATGCAAAACTTTCTCAATATTTCCCGATCACGTCATATTAGTTTGTCTAATAACTTACCATGACAAACTAAGGAAATCGGCGATGTGGAGATGGATGTCTGAATCAGGTGTTTTCACATAAAACTCCCGTCTATAGTATCATAGAAAGTGACAGAAGCCATGTCAATTAAGTAAAGTCTATTTCTCACTCCATGTGCGATCTTTTAACACCCATCATAGATCTTTCCTTTTAGGACAAAGCACGTGCCATAACGCCAATACACACGCTCATGTCTGTACCTATGACGACGTCGCATAAACCGAGTGTGTAAACGCCTATCGACTTTTTTATCAGCTGTTAGTTACTACTTTATAGACTGGCGGTTTATCTAGAATATACTGCCATTGAGGTTGACTCCATTTGGGGTCAATTTAAAGCGCTGCGGACACATTTAGAGCGCCGCGGGAGTCAGCTAAGGCGCCGCGGGAGTGCTTATTTTGAAAGTCAAGCGCAGCGGAGCCGCGGCGCTTTACGGGGCTGGGGAAGACCCTGGACCGTCCCTATAGAAAGGGTAGACATACGCAAACAGATTGTTATGGACTAATTTGAATGTGACTATCCTTGAGAAAAGATTGCTTAATGTTGTTACAAGTGGGTTTTAGATGCTTCTCTAGATACAGTTAAATTTGAACTCGCCTCTTCTGTTAGAAAAACATTTAAGATTTGCGAATGATTCCAGTGAATATGACTTTCAATGGTTTAATGGTATGTTGTTAAATGATTACTTAACCTGAAGAGTAATTTTGTTATGATCTGCAATGAAAGAAAACTCAAAATGAATCACTTACCCTGTCTTTATTTGTGTTTTTAATCTTATCTAACATCATTGTTTTGGGGGTTTTAAGGATAAAGTGTGGATTAATTGGCAAAGGATAAATGGCTTAAACAAAGCTGTTTTTTACATGTAATTTTTTTTTTGTACAATTTACCTGTAAGAGATATATAAAATGGAGGGCTAATATTGTGAACAACAGCCAGTCTGTGCACAGCGGCCACTTTGGATACTTCCCTTCACTGGCTGTTGTACACAGATTTTACTGTATAACAGAATAACCAATTGTAAAGCTGTTAGATTTTTTAACCAATGCCGAACTTGACCTTTAACTTGCTGTCATAATGTAAACAACTATTTCCCGTCTTCCAAGCCTCTTTGTTATAACAGCTGTCAGATATCAATTTAATTTGTTTAACCTGGATGCATATTCATAGACTGAAATTGTTTCAAGGTCGTTCTTTTGGTGGAGCAAGATAATTAGATTGAATGTCGAAAAACAGAAAATCATGGATCTTAAATATATACTTAAGTATGTCTGTCGATAAGAGAATTTAGATTAATTTTTCTACTTCACTGATGTTTAATGTTAACTCCTTGCAAGTACTTGCTAGTGGCAACCCTGTGATTAAACAAACATGCATTCTCTTTAAAAAGGTCGACGCCATCTACTTTTTGCAAAATAATTTTTTTTTGCCCTAGTCTCTAAATTTTAGTGCAAATGAACCCTGCAACATGCCGGCCTACAATCTTTTAGTCAAAACATATTTTATTCAATAAATAAAAACCATTATATACATTACCAATAAATAAAAACCATTATATACATTACCAATAAATAAAAACCACTATATACATTACCAATAAATAAAAACCATTATATACATTACCAATAAATAAAAACCATTATAAACATTACAACCAATTAAGTGAAATGGATTGGAACGTAAACTAAAAGCTTATGAAGTTCCTGGCCTTTATCTTTTGAAGAGAACTTTTTTGAATAACGGTCAGAATATTTCTGTTGTGGGCCTGTGTCAAACCCTGGTTTATGTTGTTTGGAGTAATAAATACTTCTATGTTTTGTCAAAGCTGATTTATTGTTTACTGTTGTAGAAAGTACATCAAATTGTTATTCTAAGTTTAAAGACCCGCCAATTTTATTACCATCAATTACATAGATAAATATTCTTTCACATTTCCAACATAGACAAAAAACAGTTGTAGCTATATCAATTTTTGGCAGAGGTAACAATCGTTGCCAATGTGATACATGCAGCTATGATTATTTAATTCTACTCGATAATCATTTCATCATCACAACTGTAAAATCATTAAATGAGGAATTTAATTTTTGCATTGTTCTATTTAGAAAATTTGAATCCAACTTGCATGATCATTGAATTAAGTACATCATCCAATATTATGCTTTTCCTTCAAATGGAATATAGCATACATATTCAAGCTAAAAAAACTCATTTTGATTTAGGTTAAAATGCATCAATTACCAATTGGTAATTACCTCAAATATGTTTAAAATGATTTAGCATTTGAAAATGGATTTTTTTTCCCTGAGTAATGATATAGTGGTGTATTTTTTAGAGATGCCTATTTGTTAAAATAGGTAATGTCTTAATTCTATTTTGTGAAAACAAAAAGATAATTTAAAAAGTTGTCAGTTTGGATACTGTGTCTGCCAAACATGCTTTTAGCCTATAAAAGAAATTCTTACCGTGCGATTTGAATATATGCTTCCCTTCCCGGTGTAGTGCACTCAATTGATATTCAACATGTATAAGAGAGCATTCAAAATACATAATCAGAACATTTCAATCATTTGTGAAATTTATGGTTGATTTGAAAAATTAAAGAAAAAATGAAATGTGACACAAGATGTAAGCAATCTGATTTATTGCCTCCAGAGGGTGGTGAATTCTGATTTTCATTTTTGCCCTTAATCCTTAGAATGCTGGGTATTATTATAAAAAATATATTTTTGTGTCATATGTTTTCCAGAACTTTAAGATATATCTGTTTAATTTTGTTGAGGAAAGAAACTTAGACAGCTTCCTTGATACATGACCAGTACATGAACCAATCTGTGGGCTAGTCAAAGCATTTTAAGTTGGCCACTAACTTGGATCGAACCCAGGACCATTGGTACCAGAGGTTAATGCTCTACCTCAGCACCACTGTTGTCCACGAGTCAAGGGTTCAGTGAAAGACTAAAGTAAGTGTTTCATAAACATGAAGCACTTATTATAGTATTGCACTGAACCCACAAAGTGCTTGCTTTATACTTTAACCACCATTTAAAAGTTTTAATATGGTTACAAAACTTATAATTTCAGACACAGAAGAGATTGATTCTCCGGACAGCACACCCAACAGTCACCGGTCGGTCGGCACCTCCCATCATACGGGGCAGGGCTCTCTACCAATCCCCTCCATCTCAACATCTAATTACAATATAGCTAGTATTCCATCGCTCATCACTCAACTGAGTGGCGGTCAGAACAACCAGGACCTAACCAATAAAGGTAAATATAGCTAGTATTCCATCGCTCATCACTCAACTGAGTGGCGGTCAGAACAACCAGGACCTAACCAATAAAGGTAAATATAGCTAGTATTCAATATCTCATCACTCAACTGAGTGGCGGTCAGAACAACCAGGACCTAACCAATAAAGGTAAATATAGCTAGTATTCATATCTCATCACTCAACTGAGTGGAGGTCAGAACAACCAGGACCTAACCAATAAAGGTAAATATAGCTAGTATTCCATATCTCATCACTCAACTGAGTGGAGGTCAGAACAACCAGGACCTAACCAATAAAGGTAAATATAGCTAGTATTCAATATCTCATCACTCAACTGAGTGGTGGTCAGAACAACCAGGACCTAACCAATAAAGGTAAATATAGCTAGTATTCCATCGCTCATCACTCAACTGAGTGGCGGTCAGAACAACCAGGACCTAACCAATAAAGGTAAATATAGCTAGTATTCCATATCTCATCACTCAACTGAGTGGCGGTCAGAACAACCAGGACCTAACCAATAAAGGTAAATATAGCTAGTATTCAATATCTCATCACTCAACTGAGTGGCGGTCAGAACAACCAGGACCTAACCAATAAAGGTAAATATAGTATTCCATCGCTCATCACTCATATTCAGATATCTCATCATCACTCAACTGAGTGGAGGTCAGAACAACCAGGACCTAACCAATAAAGGTAAATATAGCTAGTATTCCATATCTCATCACTCAACTGAGTGGAGGTCAGAACAACCAGGACCTAACCAATAAAGGTAAATATAGCTAGTATTCCATCGCTCATCACTCAACTGAGTGGCGGTCAGAACAACCAGGACCTAACCAATAAAGGTAAATATAGCTAGTATTCAATCGCTCATCACTCAACTGAGTGGCGGTCAGAACAACCAGGACCTAACCAATAAAGGTAAATATAGCTAGTATTCAATATCTCATCACTCAACTGAGTGGCGGTCAGAACAACCAGGACCTAACCAATAAAGGTAAATATAGCTAGTATTCCATCGCTCATCACTCAACTGAGTGGAGGTCAGAACAACCAGGACCTAACCAATAAAGGTAAATATAGCTAGTATTCCATCGCTCATCACTCAACTGAGTGGCGGTCAGAACAACCAGGACCTAACCAATAAAGGTAAATATAGCTAGTATTCAATATCTCATCACTCAACTGAGTGGCGGTCAGAACAACCAGGACCTTACCAATAAAGGTAAATATAGCTAGTATTCCATCGCTCATCACTCAACTGAGTGGCGGTCAGAACAACCAGGACCTAACCAATAAAGGTAAATATAGCTAGTATTCCATATCTCATCACTCAACTGAGTGGCGGTCAGAACAACCAGGACCTAACCAATAAAGGTAAATATAGCTAGTATTCAATATCTCATCACTCAACTGAGTGGCGGTCAGAACAACCAGGACCTAACCAATAAAGGTAAATATAGCTAGTATTCAATATCTCATCACTCAACTGAGTGGCGGTCAGAACAACCAGGACCTAACCAATAAAGGTAAATATAGCTAGTATTCCATCGCTCATCACTCAACTGAGTGGAGGTCAGAACAACCAGGACCTAACCAATAAAGGTAAATATAGCTAGTATTCCATATCTCATCACTCAACTGAGTGGAGGTCAGAACAACCAGGACCTAACCAATAAAGGTAAATATAGCTAGTATTCAATATCTCATCACTCAACTGAGTGGCGGTCAGAACAACCAGGACCTTACCAATAAAGGTAAATATAGCTAGTATTCCATCGCTCATCACTCAACTGAGTGGCGGTCAGAACAACCAGGACCTAACCAATAAAGGTAAATATAGCTAGTATTCCATCGCTCATCACTCAACTGAGTGGCGGTCAGAACAACCAGGACCTAACCAATAAAGGTAAATATAGCTAGTATTCCATCGCTCATCACTCAACTAAGTGGCGGTCAGAACAACCAGGACCTAACCAATAAAGGTAAATATAGCTAGTATTCAATATCTTATAGTTTTACTTACAACTAAAGAAAATATTTTCGAAAATCAAAATCAAGATACAAGGATATTTCCTTTTAAAAGCAATAGTATAATATTGTAGTGACACATTATTGGAGGTGCCTTGGAGAGACAATTCCAATGTTACCATGCGATATTGCTTTTCTCAATGTTGAAATAATACATGATGTTTTGAACTTAGGCAGTTCTTTTGTGTAGGTCAAAATCTCATTGGAGCTAGGATTGAATTTTTGCAAGAGGTCTCTGGGTTGTCTAACAGAAGGCTGTTGGTTCTACTGGTCTTCATGGATGCTGATGGGCAGTTAAGTTTGATAAGAGACTTCAGAGCCCTAGCCTAGTACTGGTGAATCCATGAAAACCAAAACATAACTGAACAATTATTGACTAGACATTTAACCACATATGTACAGTAACAGGCTTCGCATATAAGCTTAACTTGTCATTGTTCAGATACTTAAATTTCTCTAATGTTTTATAGACTACAGGAATTTTATATGTCAAGTGTATGTGAAGATGAATTTATCGTTATTTTCTTTGTCTACCATGAGCTGTATATGCTTCAGTTGAAATAAAATGTTATTCTCTGTCAAAGTCTATCAACTTATCCATCTCTTTCTGTGTTTACAGCTTTGGAGACATTACACAAGCTTCAGCAGGCATTGTCACGTCAAATAGCTGCTCATCAATCCAGTGTGTGTAAGTAAACAAGGTTTCTCTTCATTGTTTTACTGAATTTGGACAAGAAGTGATGTTCTGATGTTCAGAATTAATAGAAAACCAATCAATTGTAGCTTCAAATCTGATTGATTGGTAGTAATTTCAGAAGCTTGACTGATCAGAAAACAAACAAAATCAATATTGTCCCATTCTTAACAAAAAAATAAAGATAAAATCTAATAATAACAGAAAAAACTCAGTGGCATTGATTTGGCTACCCCGTCACCTCTTTTGGTTGAAAATGTGCATAAATCTTGAAGTTGTTAAAACAATTTCAGAAGGCTATACCTTATTTTGTATTTCATATTTAGAAACCACTATCCAAGATCATTAGAGATACAATTTAACCCTTTCCCAAATGCCAAATATTGACTGTCCCAAATTTAAAGAGTTTGCAGACGACATTTCAAAATGTGATGAAACTGGAAAATAACCTTCTGATAGGGCAGAAAACATTGTGGGAAAAGCAAAAATTGCTCATTATGAGCAGTTTTTCCTTTTCCCACAATGTTTTCCAGAGTTTTTTGCAACAAGTGGTCAAATGTTGTTATTGTTTGGGAAAGGGTTAAGAAGAGAATGTTAAAGGAGAAATAGTTCAGGCTAGTTAATCTATAATCACCATTGGAATTCTTGAAACTTTGTATTGATCACAACATCCAGTAACTTTCTAAGAACTGTAACAAGACATCTTGCAATTATATATGAATTAGAGAAGGCACAAGTAACCTTTATGTATTGTTCATGATTTCAGCCAATCAGCACACTTCGACCCCGTCATCTACAGTTCAAGCCCCATCACATCCCCACCCTCACCAGACCCATCATGAAGAGGCCCTGTTACATGCCCAACTGTTTGGGGCCCAGCAACCAGCGCCCATGCCAGTTCACCACATGAATGTGTTACCCAAGATGACCCCATCAATAGTTCACCCTGGGGGTCATCCCCAAGGTCACACCCAGGGTCACCCAGTAAGGTCCACAGGTCATCATTACGAAAACTCTCATTCCCCGGGGGTCTCTCATCATCCTAATATTCCCGGAGAATCAAGTCCACAGCCCATCCTACCCATCGTTTCTAGGACAACCATGGAGTCTCCTGTTTCCATGACAACAGGGTCGACGACCACTTCCTCTATTCCTATCACCCACACTGGACAGATATTTCCGCAGGGGAATACGGTATATGGTAAATTGGGATCACAGAATCGTAGTTCAACACCAAATATAACCAGTCACCTGATAGAGGACCGGGGAGGGGGCCTCAATAGTGAGGCTGGAGGAGGTCCTCACGAGGGAGCAAACGGGGATGATAGATCATCATGGTGAGTAGACTGAAGCTTTATCCCGGTATTGATGTTTAATTTATTTATTTTACACTGACTGTGAAGAAAGTTTTTACTACTTAGCTTGATCTCTTGCTTTCTGGGTACATAACAGTATCCAGTACTTGTAAGGAATTAGGAGTAATCACAGATATATAGCATTACAGCATCATTGTGTGAAGGCTGAATGGTTATTTCCTATTAAGTTTAATCACTTAGATTGATCTCTCTTGTTTTTGCTTTCTGGAAACTAACCCCAGTCTTTTTTGCGGTATATATCAGGGGCCCATTAAAGGCACCTTCCCAATTTGAAATTTCTCTAAAGTGAAGTCATTTAGTTTTCTTTAAAAATTCAAAGTCACATCAGGTTTTTAATTTCCCAATTCAGCAATTTCATTGATACAATTTCCAAAAATTAACAGGCCTGACCCAATTTGTAGAATAAAAGCCCTGTACCTAGTATTTGTGATAATTTGGATTGATGACAGGTATATATATATCATCATGGTGAGAAGACTGAATATTTATCCGTTATTAAGTTTTAACCGAATTTTTAACTTATTTACTTTAAGTGAATTGTAAAGCAAGTTCATTTGATTCGACTAAGCTGCAGTCACAGAGTGGTGATGGTGCAACATTTTTTCTGTAGAGATGCTGATTTAGACCACTGCATTTGTTGCGTAATCTTGCATGGATTATATTTATTTTTTCTGTCACCATAAAAGAAAAGTTTTTTGGGCATTGGCCTATCAGTATTTAAACAGTATTTAAAAGTTGACAAAGAATCTGATGTTTTTATGTCTTCAGCTAATATATTCCATTTATTAATGATATTCCTTGAATGTCCTAAGTATACCAATGCAAGAAATGTTTTGTTTAATGGTTTACCTAATATAACATTGAACCTATGGGTCTTATTATATGGCGACGATAACTTGGGTCATATTGAAAATGAAACTATATTTGCCGCTGTACATTCTTACATCTTAAATAGTAGAAGATTTAACTAAATACTAACAATTCAATTTGGAATTATGTTTTTCTCTGTCCATAATAAGTATCTGTCATTTTGGTTGCCTTAGGCAAGTCGATTTTTCACATCTTTTCAATTCATGTGTATTCTTCTTATATACTTGTTGTAGAGCTTGGTTTTTAACTTTTAACATGGTTCACATTTCATGCCGAGCCTTAAACAGTCCACGCCAACACTCCAACATTCCATCATTTAAAAACAAAATGTCTTGCTTCTTTTTTCTTATCTAATCAATGTGTAACTTTTGTTATTTTCTTGATGGTATTTTCCTTTTTCATCATAAATACATGCAACGTCATGTATCCACTAAGTGTTCTGGAAAAGAACCTAATAAGCCTTTGCTTTCGTTCTTATCCATTTCATCTGTGTTGTATAATTTGATATTTATGTATATTGTGTATATTTCGATGAATAAACTATGTTTAAGGACATCTTCTACAGTTTTATAACAAAATAATCCTTTCATAGAATTTTCTGAATTTTTGATATGTTATTTAGAATTTTATTGTGAATGCAAAAATGAAAAGAAAAATGCAGGTCGACGAGTTAGTTTTTTTTGTAAAATGAGAGTTTCCATGGTAACCGTTTGGGGCAAAAATGTCTAAATGACCATACCATCTTCAAAGGTAATAAAAAAATTCTGGAAGGTTTTTAAGCACAAATACATGAATTCATACATTGAATACTTTATTGTTCAATGTTGTTTTGAATTATTACAATCTGAACAATTTTTGAAATCCAAATCGATTTTTCAAATTTTTGTATTCAATAAAAAACTATGAAAATTGGTATGTATATTACAAAGAAATGAAGATATTTCAAAAATCCTTTCATAGAATTTTCTTATGTTTCAGTATGTGAAGTAAAATTCAATCCTGAAATACAAAATGCAAAAAAAAGTATATGTTGACAAGTTAGTTTTTTGTAAAATGACAGTTTCCATGGTAACCGTATTTGAAAAACATTTATAAAAATGACAATAATAACTTTAAACTTGAAAAATAGAAGCTGGGGGCTTAATATGCTTGAGAAATATATAATAATGTTAATAACCTATTATAATTTTATGGATAATATGATTATTCTTTAAAAAAAAATGCATACAGTAAATTTCATCTGAATACAAATGTTATCCGACTTCTATGCAAGTACCTCTTCAGTAACAGATTTATTTACTCCCTTGGATGCGCAGATGAAGTGCGTAGTAAAAACTACAGAGAACGTCCTTAAACTAAGGCAAGTTCATAAAGCAAGTTCTAACCACCAAAAGATTCTCTCTTGCAGGCTTTTTTCCTCGAGTTGGGAAGGGGCCAAGGCCTGTTCATTTTTGTTAGTTTTCTTGCTGAAATTGTTGAATTGGGAAACCAAAAAGCTAATGTGATTTGTACCTTGTAAATTGGCTTAAGAGAAGAACCATAGTCAAAAAAGTAAAGGAAATGTCTATCTGTCATATCATAGTTCTTGATGACCTTCATAACAAAATTGATTGCAATTTCAGTGGGAGTCCAACACCAAGCGATACCAGTTCACAAGATGTCCCTGTTAACCCAGAGTTATTCAACAAGTCCCAAAATGGACAGAAGGAAAATAATCTAATGTCCTCATTACAACAATATTATAACCAACGACTTGTGGGCCATGTAACCGGCTGGCAAACAGAACTCATAGAGAAACAGGTAAATGTTAAACCATCACTCAATTTTATACTAGATGTAACCCATTAATCAAACAATATTATAACCAACGACTCGTGGGCCATGTAACCGGCAGGCAAACAGAACTCATAGAGAAACAAGTAAAAGTTAAACTTTTACTCCATGCTGTACTAAAATTTAAAGCAAGTATTTAAAGCAAAGCCTGCGCAAGTCAGCTCTTCAATCTTTAAAAGCAATTACTTATGATACCTGTTGCCAAAATGCCTAAATACAATATATAGTTATTCATAAGGGTGTTTAACCAATGAAATCATATACAAACATTCAACAAATAAACACTCATGGACATTGCTTTTAGTAGGTCTTTCCTGAGGGCTAAGTGCAAAACTAAAAAAGTGAAGGACTTTCTTTAGTCTTCCATTGAACCTTTTTATTAGCTCACCTGAGCACGTAGTGCTCAAGGTGAGCTTTTGTGATACCGAGATGTCCGTCGTCCGTGCGTGCGTCCGTGTGTCCGTGCGTCCGTGCGTCCGTGCGTGTGTCAACAATTGCTTGTGAACACTCTAGAGGCTACATTTATGATCCAATTTTTATCAAAATTGGTCAGAATGATTGTCTCAATAAAATCTTGGCCAAGTTCGAAACTGGGTCATGTGGGGTCAAAAACTAGGTCACTAGGTCAAATAATTTAAAAAGTTTGTGAACACTCTAGAGGCCACATTTTTGGTCCAATTTTGATGAAAGTTGGTCAGAATGATTGTCTCAATAAAATCTTGGCCAAGTTCGAAACTGGGTCATTTGGGGTCAAAAACTAGGTCACTAGGTCAAATAATTTAAGAAGTTTGTGAACACTCTAGAGGCCACATTTATGGTCCAATTTTGATGAAAGTTGGTCAGAATGATTGTCTCAATAAAATCTTGGCCAAGTTCGAAACTGGGTCATGTGGGGTCAATAACTAGGTCACTAGGTCAAATAATTTAAAAAGCTTGTGAACACTCTAGAGGCCACAATTATGGTCCAATTTTGATGAAAGTTGGTCAGAATGATTGTCTCAATAAAATCTTGGCCAAGTTTGAAACTGGGTCATGTGGGGTCAAAAACTAGGTCACTAGGTCAAATAATTTAAAAAGTTTGTGAACACTCTAGAGGCCACATTTTTGGTCCAATTTTGATGAAAGTTGGTCAGAATGATTGTCTCAATAAAATCTTGGCCAAGTTCGAAACTGGGTCATTTGGGGTCAAAAACTAGGTCACTAGGTCAAATAATTTAAGAAGTTTGTGAACACTCTAGAGGCCACATTTATGGTCCAATTTTGATGAAAGTTGGTCAGAATGATTGTCTCAATAAAATCTTGGCCAAGTTCGAAACTGGGTCATGTGGGGTCAATAACTAGGTCACTAGGTCAAATAATTTAAAAAGCTTGTGAACACTCTAGAGACCACAATTATGGTCCAATTTTTATCAAAATTGGTCAGAATGATTGTCTCAATAAAATCTTGGCCAAGTTCGAAACTGGGTCATGTGGGGTCAAAAACTAGGTCACTAGGTCAAATAATTTAAAAAGTTTGTGAACACTCTAGAGGCCACATTTATGTTCCAATTTTGATGAAAGTTCATCAGAATGATGGTCTTAATGAAATCTTGGCCAAGTTTGAAACTGGTTCACGTGGGGTCAAAAACTAGGTCACTAGGTCAAATAATTTAAAAAGCTTGTGAACACTCTAGAGGCCACATTTATGGTCCAATTTTGATGAAAGTTGGTCAGAATGATTGTCTCAATAAAAATGTTGGCCAAGTTTGAAACTGGGTCATGTGGGGTCAATAACTAGGTCACTAGGTCATATAATTTAAAAAGCTTGTGAACACTCTAGAGACCACAATTATGGTCCAATTTTTATCAAAGTTGGTCAGAATGATTGTCTCAATGAAATCTTGGCCAAGTTCAAGACTCGGTCATGTGGGGTAAAAAACTAGGTCACTAGGTCAAATAATTTAAAAAGCTTGTGAACACTCTAGAGGCCACATTTATGGTCCAAATTTGATGAAAGTTGGTCAGAATGATTGTCTCAATTGAAATCTTGGCCAAGTTTGAAACCGGGTCATGTGAGGTCAAAAACTAGGTCACTAGGTCAAATATTTGAAAAACCTTGTGAACACTCTAGCAGCTATATTTATGGTCCAATTTTGATGAAAGTTGGTCAGAAGGATTGCCAAAATGAAATCTTGGCCATGTTTGAAAGTGGGTCATGTGGGGTCAAAAACTAGGTCACTAGGTCAAATAATTTAAAAAGCTTGTGAACACTCTAGAGGCCACATTTATGGTCCAATTTTGATGAAAGTTGGCCAGAATGATTGGATTATTTACCATAAGCTTGACTGTCTTAAAATTTTCCAAATTTATTTACTGTTGAAAACCAATAAACGACTTTGAGATACATTTTCCAATTGTTATTATTTTAATTTGCCCAACCAATTGTTACTGTCCCTGCTTTCACAAACCTAAATTTCCTTCATCTTAATTCTCTTTGTCTTGGTGAACATTAACTCAAGAAGACAAATACAATACACATAAAAAAATGTTAACAAGCAAGAGCATTGGCTTAGAGTATTCAATGCAATTAGCACTTAGAAGAGTTTGAAACATACCAACCACTCTGTCTTAAATATACCTCTTTTTCAAACAGAACTCAGGTGAGCGATAAAGGGCCATTATGGCCCTCTTGTTTAAGAAAAGCCCCTAATAAAAATTTGCAGTATTTTGTAGATCGAAGTCAATTGATGAAGCAAGCGTTTCTAGGTCATTTTTGTAAATGTAAATACTGCTTGTGGCAGGTCATGGGTATTTAATATTTAATTGAGTTAAAAATGTAACTTTAAGGGAAGGATGCTCATCAATGGCTTATTTCCCTTTATCGCAATGATTTCATTATTTATTATTAGATAGATTTTTATTGCCACTTTTAGTCACTTTTATTAATTAGGTTTGCATGTATTCTTCTAAAAGTTTCCAGAGAATACAGTGTAATGGAGATGTCTTGTTTGGCCTATTGTTTAAGATGGGGGTCTTAGATCTCTGGTTCGAGCCCTTTCTGTACCATTTGTTGGGTGAGAATGACCTTTGGCAAAACTCTTCAGAGCACTAGCCTAGAACTGTTGAAACTAGGAAAGTCTAACAGAAATTTGCTAAGGCGGTGTCAACCCCATATAAACAGTTGTAATGGAGCTCTCAGTAACATGTTGATTATATTGTTTCAGGTGCAAGCATATCGTGATGAAAGTTTAAAATTAAGTAGTTTGATAACCAGTCAAATCTCGGTAGAGTTAAAGCGGGCCAGATCCCTAGTGCGGGTAGAAGAAATTCAAGCAACTTTACATGAACAAAGGTAAATAGTGTCTTCATTATTTAAATGCAGAGCTATTGTTTCCTATAGTTCAATGTTTCACAGTTTAAAAAATCAAGTCTATGAGTTCATTTGAACTGCTATGTGTGCATTATTTAAGTTGGTTATTCATAGTAAAGAAAAAATTGGAAGTCAAAATAAAATATTGTTGAAACAATACCTCTTTGTATTGTTGTATGATATTTAGTTAAAAGTAATAATTCAAAGCATTATTTATTCAGCAAGTGTCAATATTTCTAAGTATATACAGTCTAATGCTGTAGATTCATTACTTATATGTTTTCCTGAAATACCTCAAGAAACTTTCATTCCCATAGATTAGCTGGATTCTCAAATCATATCTTGATGCGATGAAAGCTTAACTTTTTTTTTATCTAAGGTTTCAAATGATTTCACTAGAAAACTAGAAGTGGCTTTGTCTGATACACATCATATGTTTGTTTTTTTTTTTTTTTTTCAGAAATTTATTTTTAGCCAAACAGATCGCGGAGTTAGAAAGTATGAAACCTGTCTCCTCTATATCTTCCTTCTTATCATCAACGTCTGCAGCGACCACACCGACTAACTCAACACAGTCTACAAAAACTTAGTCTTCAACACAAGGAATAGAAAAAAACTCAAGTCTACAGCTCACTAAATAGAAAACAATAGGACTTATTGGATTTTCATAAAATCTTATTGGATATTTATAGCTCCTAACAAAGATTACATGATTTGTCAGGTATAACAACTCCCACAATACCCCAATCCCTCATGGGACTTAGTGATTGGTTCAAATTCAAAGCAAAAACTGATGACAGAAATTGCACGGTAAAGGATCAAATATTGGGAAGAAGTCGTGTGACAAAAGGATTAATTGCTTAAGTTTGGAACAAGTTATCCTTTTGTCACATTGGTCACTTAAGACTATGCAACAGACATGTCAAAGCAAGGCGAGCTTAGCTTAGCGACCAATTTCTCCTTTTCCAACGTTTTCCAGATTCGTCTGAAACAAAGTGGTTACATGTCGTCATTGTTTGGTAATGGGTTAACCAGTAATTGTCATTTTATCCATATTGATTTTTGTTCATAATATCCAACTTAACAGAATGTTGTCCAATTTGTAAAAGACATCAAAACGCTTTGAATGAATCTCAAAAGGCTTATATAGCCATGTTGTACTTATAGAGACAACCTGTCCAGTGTTATACCCCTTTCCCAAACAACAAACTTTCGACTGTCCCCGCGCTAAATGACCTAAGCTGTCGATGCGCCTTAAAACACCATTCATTCGACTGTCCCAAATTGAAAGAGTTTGCAGACGACATTTCAAAATGTGATGAAATTGAAAAATAATCTTCTGATAGGGCAGAGAAAACATTGAGGGAAAAGGAAAAATTGGTTTTAGCAAGCAATTTCTCCTTTTCCCTCAATGTTTTTTAAAGTTGTCTGCAACAAAGTGGTCAAATGTTGTTATTGGTTGGGAAAGGGATACTAAACAAGAAATGATGAAAATTTGTGCAAGTTCAAAAGACCCTTCCATTTAAGTTCAATATTGTGATAAGCAATATTGCAATGTAACATGTCATTGGAAGTGTCTCCGAGACCAATGACATATCATCTGATATTATTATACTTTAATTTAAGATGCTTTCCATTTATATCAGTTTTGACTACTGCAAATTTTCTCCATAAGTTGTTTTTGTAAAACAACACCCATGTAAGAAGTGTTTTAAGATCTTTACCTTTTTTTAAAATGATAAGATTGCTCTGTACCTGGAATATATGACTTAACATGTTGGTAAGGGGTATAGTAATACTTATGGCGTGTTTCTATTTCATATCTTTATATGATGTGATATAACTCTGGGTTATTTGGGTGTTCCAAATAGATTCATTTCACAAAAATATTTCACTGCAATATTTTCAAAAGAAGGAGTAGTAGATAAGAAGTTTGAAGTAAGACCAATGTCTTGCAATTTGTTAATGCAAGTCCTTTTTATCTGAGCAAAAATTACTGATGTTAAACTTGATAGTCAGAGGCTTTTAATGAAATAAAATATTGAATAAAGAAAAAAATGCTGCCTAAACTGGGCTTCAGTGTAATAAAGTGTAAATATAAGTGTGGTGTATAGTAACTCATTTTAGTTTAGCATGCTCATAACCCTTTCCCAAACAACAAATTTTCGACAGTCCCAAATCGAAAGAATTTGCAGACGACATTTCAGATGTGATGAAATTAGAAAATTATCTTCTGATAGGCCATTTCAGATGTGATGAAATTAAAAAATTATCTTCTGATAGGCCAGAAAACATTTTGGGTAAAGGAAAAATTGCTCGTCACAAGCAATTTCTCCCTTTCCCACAATGTTTTCTAAAGTCGTCTGCAACAAAGTGGTCAAATGTCGTTATTGTTTGGGAAAGGGTTAAGGCAAAGTGTATGGTAAGAGGTAGGTCATGATACAAATTTGGCGGAGATGCACCACATTAGATAAACTTATTCACACTAATTTGTGGTTTACAAAAAGAAATCAAGATATTTTCATTGTTGATTTGAGTGGATGTTGCAACATAAGCAGATTAGCCGACTCTTTCAACTGAAAAAGCATAAGAATAGCTTACTCATATTATTGAAAACTCTTAAGACACTACTTACAATATTGTCATTTATCATTCATTTATTTGAACTTGGATGGATAATACATTATTTCCTTTACACCCAACTGTTTCTATGGTTTTCACTTCAGTTTACTTCTAGGCAAATAATTTTTTGTTTCTGAAAAACTAGTTTCATATATTAGAAAGACATGGCTCTACAAAAAAAGGAGAGAATTATTTTAAAGCCAGATTTGTAACATAGACCTTACAAGGATATTTTATTAGCTGTAAATATTGATAGCATGTATTGTGTAAATACATTACTACTAGATCTTGAATGTTTGTATATATGTGAATGTTTGTATGGATGTGTAGTCTGAAAGTTTTGTAGGTATGTGTCTTACATAGAAAAGGGGTGGGGGGGGGGCAGTTTTCCTGGGTTTTCTTTAAATCAAATGAACCAATTGTCTTTTTATTGGATTTTTTTGACTGCTCCTAATTTGAAGCAAGTGCAGACGACAAAAACCATATGGTATGAAAGAGAATATATGGATATAATTAAGTTTTTGTTTTGAGGTCATTATGACAGCATGAAACTTGTTTCTAATATTCTTTGCTGCAGGTGCTTCAGATGAAATGTTAGGAAGAAATGGGTGTACCAATCTCAAATTCAGTTGTTATTTACTGCCAACTCCTTTTGAAACCATTGTGAATAAAGAAGATACTTCTTTTTCTGTATTTTTATTTTGTCACAATGTTTTTTCCTGTGTTGATCTTAGGATGTTGATTTATATTGTTTCTTTATTCAGGCTATTTTGGGAAGGAACTTAATTGATAGAGATTATAAATGTATGGGACCATGTGCTTGGTGTGAAAATGACCAAGTTTCAAATATTTGTGATCTAGTGTAGATCTTTAAAAATTCAACTGATATTCAGTCAGAATTAGAAATGGCTGTCTTTTTGGGCCCTTTCTATCAGAAGACAACAGTTAGAAAGTATGTCAGTAAAAAGTAAATATTTGAAATACTTTGAAGAAACCATTCTGACAAATAAAGAAACTACTAGTAGAGCTAATTCCTCTTTATTTATCACAAAAGTACCTCGGTCTTCTCAAATAGAATTTAACCCTTTACCAAACGGCAAATTTTCGACTGTCCCAAATTGAAAGAGTTTGGGGACAACATTTCAAAATGTGATGAAATTGGGAAATAATCTTCTGATAGGGTAAAAAACATTGTGGGAAAAGGAGAAATTGCTCGTCACGAGCAATTTCTCCTTTTCCCACAATGTTTTCTAAAGTCGTCTGCAACAAAGTAGTCAAATGTCGTTATTGTTTGGGAAAGGGTTAATCATTAATATTGGCCGTTTTGACTTATGCATCTGATGTTAAAAGATAATCAACAAAAAGTCAATATAAGTATGTTTAAAACTGCTTAGATATTCAATTAGAACTGAAATCTGTCTGACAAAGAGATAATTTCTTTTTACAATGATTTTAAATATAATCCCTTTTTTTGGATATCTAAAGGTTAATTTGGGAAATGTCAGTGTTCAAAGCAAAAATAGAAGAAAAGAGATTTCCCTGGATATGTACATGCACTTGAACGTCATGAAACAACAAAAGAAAGTTTGTTTATGGCTATAAAAAAGGACCAACTTGATAAGTTGACCAGCGTAACAGGAGACAGAATCCTCCTGAATTAGATATCTAGCAACCTTATACAAATGTCAGAATGAGTTGTGCTGTATTAAATAGCAACACTATAAACAGGGATTTTTTATGTTATACAGTGGACCCTCGTTTATCCGAACACTTTCGTTCCCAGGAGAAATGTTCGTATTAATGGATTTTCCGGAATAAAGAATATGTGTGTTACAGCGAAATGTTTACCTTTACACGGTGTCGGTGTATCATGATCATTACTATGAAGTAAGAAATACACAATTATTTTTTTTTGAAGGGAAATAAAAGGTGTGTTAAGGAAGTGTTTATTTGGTCAAAACGGATTTTTAAAAAAAATGACAATTTGAAGCAATGTCTTTCGAGAAGTTAAAATTCCTTAAGATAGCTCTGAAAAGAACTATCTTCGTTTGGCTGTGGGTGTAGACATCTTCAAGTTGTATCTACTTATTTCAATATCGAGAAATGAGATAGGTAGGGATTATCGAGAGTTTATTTATAGCGAAAAGGACATTGTCTCCTGATCGCTGTCTAAGCAGCCAATCAGCCAATCAACACCTTTTACAAACTCAACTATCGACATGCGACCGTAATTACAATTATGTAAGACCAATCAACTGACAGAATGACCGATTAACAAACAATCAACACCTTCCAGTACACTACACTAGGTGACATGTTATGGTCAAGCATACAGTTTACAAAACGTGTGAATGCCGTTTACAACAGAAGACCGATCCCTTCATTCGCAACTGTAACCGCAAAATAAACGATTTTACTGGTTTCCGGACTAGCCATACGCATATACTATGAAAAGTGACTGTTGGTTCCCGAATATTTTTGTCCGGTTCCGGAACGCGGATTTTCCGTATTAAACAGTTAAATTGATGAAGGTAAGATCCGTTCCCTCAAAATTCTGTTCGGATGGTGAATATTCTGGATAAACGGCGTTCGGATTATCGCGGGTCCACTGTATAACAGGGGCCTAGAAAAGGTACTTTCCTATTGGAAATTTCTTTAAAATCATGCAGTTTTCCCAAAAATTCAAAGTCATACCAGCTTTTTGGCTTCCCAATTCTGAAATTTCAGTGAGAAAATTTCCCAAGATCAGCAGGCCTGGGTCTCTTCCCAATTCAAGGGAAAAAAAGCCCTGATAAACATCTCACACATGGTATGAGAGTAGTCATTCAAAGCAAGATTGACTTTATATGAAGAAAAATTGACGTGTAAATAATTGTCTCGATAATCCACCTTGCCTTAGAAATAAGACATGAAATAGTATTAACAAACCAAATATAGATTAATTTATGATGCAAAATTTTCTTTTGTGGTTCTGATCAAATAAACTTTGGTGCATCTTAAAGTTAGATGATATATTCAGGGCACTACCATTAGAATATTTGTCCTGAGGTCTTGAGATGATTGGCTAAAAAGCCATCTGATTTATATATTTATTACTTTTTCTCAAACTTAATTTCATTTCACTGTTATGTTATAATTTATAATTTGTCAAAAGACAATTTTAGTTATGTATCCTTTTTGTATATGTTAGATTTTGTATTTATAGTTGAGAACAAAAGATTAGTTCACTTTGTCTAAAGTCTTTATTCCATATATTTCCCATAATACACATTCAGTGGACAGTTTAAAACCAATTGGGAGAAAACAAGAAATTACTCATATTGAGCTATTTTTCTTGTGTCACAATTGTTTTTAACCCTTATAGTGCTTGAACCGACTTCATGCTTATGCAAACAGATTAGATCCAGTTCAGCGCCCAAGTAAATATGCCGCTGGCCTGTGATCTAACCTGTTTGCTACTCTGAGGTTTTTTTCCTCATCCAAATTAAGCATATATTTAAGGTTTTGGAAAGCAGACGAGGCAAAGATCTATCTTTAGAAAAACATCCAGCATTGTAAGGGTTAATCAATTATATAATTGTTGTCTGGGTTCATTACTTGACATATAGATGAGTATACTATTGGACAATAAAGTTGTATTAGGACATATTCAATAATGTCATTGAAATGGAGCTTTTAGCCTCTCTAGATATAAATTACGGAAAACATCAATCATATGATATGATTAATAATGATAATTATTATTAATTGTTTTCGTTGTTTTATTTGGTAGAGGCTAATGAGGGTTGTCTGGATTTTTTTTCTGTGTTAAGATCTGTGAACAGGAGAAAATGGAAGAAAGAGAATGGTCGATATCTCAATCAACTTCAAATTAATCCTGAAAATAATTAATTTGCCATCACAGCCTTTGAACAAATTGTCGAAGCTCTTGGTCACATTTCTTCTGCATTGTCGTAACAAGCAATGTTTCCTTTTCCCTCAATGTTTTCTGCCCTATCTAAAGATTATTTTCCAATTTCATCACATTTTGAAATGTCGACTGCAAACTCTTTCAATTTGGGACAGTCGAAAATTTGTTTGGGAAAGGGTTAAAGGAATCGTTTTAATGAAAAACATTCTTCAGAGTTGTTACAAAGTGTCCCAACTTTTATCTTTCCAAATTGAAAGACTTCAGATTGACTGTAAAACTATATCAACTATTTATCCCATAGTTTAATATCAAGGGTTAAATGCAAGACTACAGTAGAAGCAGCTACTACAGTCTTTCAATGAACTCTTGAAATTGATTCACTTTACCACATGATGCAAATTAGTTTGGTAGTCATGTTCGTTTTTCAAATCTAGGATAAATGCAGTAATGGGATAAATATGTGTTGGAAAGGGCTAACCCTTATAGTGCTAAAAACCAACTTCATGCTTGTGCAAACAGGTTAGATCCAGTAAATTGGCAGCTGGCCTGTGATATAACCTGTTTCCTACTTTGAGTATCTTTCCTCATGAAATTTTAGAAGATATTTAAGGTTTTGGAAAGCAGATGACACAAAAATCTATTTTGAGAAAGTTTTTTTGAAACCCAGCATACTAAGGGTTGAGATATCAGATAAAGTGTGGAAAGATTGACCAAGTTTGTATGAGCCTATTTAGGTTTTTTATTCAAATGATTGACACTGCAATGAATATGTATGTTCTATTTATTGTAAGTGTTTGTGAAATAGGTATTGAACATTTATTTTAAAGATATATTGTTTTTCTTCTTGGCTGTATTTTTGTCATTATAAAGTATTGTTCATAAGTGTCTACCGGACAAGGAGTATATTGTCTTTTATCATATATTATTATTATATTACTATTTGTGTTACTAATATCAAAAGCAATACTATGTAATACAAACTCTGTATTTTTGTTAGAAAATGCGAGATAGAAAACATAATTCCTTTCATTTTGCAATACTTATCTCTTAGCTTAACAGTGTGTGTCTTGAAAGTAGTGTTGCTTCATTTGCGGTATTCATTCTTCATTTGGATTGGCCATACAGTTTTTTTAGTGGGATTAGTTAACTAAATTTGTAAAGGGCATTTATTGAAATTAATATTTCATGAATAGTTTTCTCTCCATTTTAATGTATTTAGATGTAATTTGCATCCGTCTTGGTACAGACTCATGTCTGAATTTAGGACAAGGGTTCAGTGCAATACTATAGTAAGTGCTTCATGTTTATGAAGCACTTATTATAGTCTTGCACTTAACCCTCGAGGAGAGGAAGCAACTAACAGTGAATTATCTTTGACTTACCGGGTAGATATTTATGGACAATATACATCTCTATTGTGTATCTGAATGGGTTGTATGACAGTGTCTATGCATGTTGAGATGTATGTTTGTAAAGCACAGCCAAAATAAACTTGGAATTCATAGATCTGTCTTGGACCATCGTTTTCTGTCCTAAACCTTCAGTAACATTTCTATTATTAGTTACCCTTGAATCTCCAAATCACAATCTGAGAGATAGTCAAATATTCTTCGATACCTCTCTCCCCATCCAATTGCGGATAAAAAGGTAAATAGGATTTGAGGTCTGCTTCTTTTTAACCCTTTCCCAAACAACAAATGGAAAGAGTTTGCAGATGACATTTCAAAATGTGATGAAATTGAAAAATAATCTTTTGATAGGGCAGAAAACATTGTGGGTCTCCATTTCCCACAATGTTTTCTAAATACCTCTGCAACAAAGTGGTCAAATGACATAATTGCTTGAAAAAGGGTTAAAAGTAAAATAAAGGCATTTAGAAAAATTTGTTTCATTTACAAGTCAAACCAACAGATCCACTCCCTGAGAAAAAGAAGACTTGGAAAGAAAAAATTCACTCTCAATTATTGCTTTTTGGATACTAAACCAGTATTTTCACCAAAATGTGGGGTAGTCCAAGCAATTTTCACCACTGCTAGCAGATCGTATCCGGGCCTCTTCATTAAGTTTTTTTTTCAAATGACAATAGCAAAATTTGCAAGTCTATTCACAATCTTGAAATCTTGCCAATTGTTACAATTATTTCAATCTTATATTCAATTAACACTGTTGCCCACTATATGAGCAGTATAAATGGCCCCAGAGTAAAATTAACACAGAACAGAGTGCCAACATCTATAAACCCATAGATATTGGAATACCAATTCTTGTATCTGGATAGAAATTAAGTACCCACATACATCTCTAGTATCTCCAAAGATTCAAACTTAATTTGCTAAAATGTCCATTGAATGCGAAGCTGGTATGGTTCAAGTTCCTAGGACGACATAAATTGTTCAATTTATCCTGGTTTACAAGCATAATGCAAATGGTTCTAAAAGGCATGACAAGCCCTTAAATTGTTGATAATCATGTTTGGAGTATTCCTCCATCATAACGAGCAGAGCTTCGTAACATAACTAAAACAATTTTTAAGTGATAATAAAACAAATTAATAAATAGAATGTCCTGGACCACGACTTGTTTCGCAATGTTTTCCAATTCCTTTTGCTTGAATGGTGTTCTTACTTGGTCCCATTTTCGAAATGAGTACTGTAAGAAAACAATGTAAGTCTTGAACATTATTTTGTTTTCTTTATTAATGAAATTGACAAATAAATTGACAAATCTCGTTTAAAGATAAACAGAAATAAAAATAAAATAGGTGGCCTTATAGTTTGACATAAAAAATCTTGAAATCACATGGCCCCCTCTCTGCATGGATTCAAATCCTTGTGACAGCATTGATTCCAACCCATAACTATGAAATACAGTCAAATCCCAGTTATTCAAACACCTCCTTTTAAATAACATGTCTTATCCAAGTAAGCGTCTTGGTCATATTTGTTAACGTTTCCATATAAAACACTATTGTCCAGTAAACCCCCATCCCCCATTTGAAAGAGTAAGCTATGCACAGATACATGGTTGGTCACATCTCTTGGAAGTCACCAACAATCGGACCATTACAAGGATTCTACGCAAGACTAAAGTAAGTGCTTCATGATTTTGAAGCACTTACTATAGTCCTGCATTGAACCTGTCATATCAAAAACAGGATTCAGCGCAATATTATAGTTAGTGCTTCACAATCATGAATCACTTACTAAAGAATTGCATTTTTTTTTAACACCAATACTCAGGCTGATTTATGGGTTGGTCCAGGCAATTTTCACCTTGCCTTACGGGGGATTCGATCCCGGGACCCTTGGTTCAAGAGGCTGATGCTCTCCTCTGCACTGAACAGATTACACAATTATGACTAACACCAGCAAACCAACAGCCAATTAACATCTAGATTGATGCAAAAATTGATTACAGAAATAACAACATCTCATGTTGATAGGTGGGGTAAGAATCATGTCCCCTGTGGTAAAATTTGGTTATTTCATGTCTGGGTTTGAATCACTCAAAACCAAGGATTATTAAAAAAAAATAGCTGCAGTCCCGTCAACTTTAATTAACAGGAATTTTACTGCATTCATCTCACATACCGCATTTCAAGGGTTCATTGCAAAACTATTATAAGTCTTTCACAAACATAAAGCACTTATTCTGGTCTTGCACTGAACCTTTGAGTTGTTTTCAAATAAGTGTCTATAGGATAACGCATTAAAACAAAACCATTTTTGAGCTAAGGGAGCGGAGCATCCTTAGTTAATTGAAGTTACAAACTATATTTTGAGGCTTGCTAGTTTATTTAACCTCATTAGTAGTCTTTACCATCATCAACTTAGTTTTCAAATTTGATCAATCACATATCTTTCATTGTATAACCTAAAAGTGTTCAGACTTAAAACACATAAAACACAGAACACTGCTACGATTTTCTTTTCCATCCATATTTTTTCCCCTTCATAAGTTGTATATTTGTTGGACTGTTATAGGTGAGTAACACAGGTGTGTGAAGCAGCAGGGATATACTGTTTTCTGGAATATAGATAATTCCGTGTTATATGAGCAGGTAGACTTTTTCAACTTGTCACCAGAGCAATTTACAGACCAATAACAAAGTGTTGTATAACGCTTGTGATATCCAGCACTAACTATATAACAGGCAGTCATGTGATGTATCGTAATGCCAATTGTAACATAACATATGACTTCATATACACATCACTTTCTTATCATTTTCTGTCGATTAATGTTGATTTATTGTTTTGTTTCTTTTTTTGTGTTTCATTTTTTGTTTGTTTATTTGAAATGATAGGTAACAGAGTAAACAGACATGATAGTTGGTGCCTTTGAATAATAAAGGTTATAAGGACCTGCATATGATTACAAGTATTATGAAATTTCCCTCCTAATCACCAGCATTTATTTCTACATCTTGCCTAATCATGTGGTGAAGATATATAACTAACACATGTATGTTGCAGATAAAGTAAACTGTTAAAACAGTTTATTTCATCAACTATGATATAAATTTGGATATCCCATTGGTAAGCTGTAGAATCTTTAGATACCATCATCATATGGGTGTCACAAACATTTGACTGTGTATGAGTGTACCTTATTTCAGTCATGGGATGGGAGAGAGTTTATCATCAAAGCACTGAAATGCATGGAAGTTTGTTTCACTTTTTCAAATGAAAAAATGGATATTCAGCATCTTTAAAAAAAAAATCAAAAATGGCCTTTTGTTTTGAAATGAGGTTTGATTAAATCACTGTGTAAACATTTGTTACCTAGAGAGCGCAAACTGTGAGATAGTCCATTTAAGTAAAAAAAAAGATATATTACTTCAAATAAATTCCACAAAATGTCTCACCATCTAATTTAGAAGATATACTGGTCCATTTTTCTAGATAACTGAGCTGCTCTTCTTTAGAAAGACCATAGGGATTCAGGCCTCTTCTTAAACATGCCTGAAAAAAATGTTATTAATTGAATTATTAACTCATTTTGCAATCAAACTATTGCTATAAATCCCTTCAAAGGCACTGGTTGCTTTCGCACATAACAATATTTAAAGTGCACTGGTGTAAAACATAATTGAAAACTATTCAACTCATGTAATTAATATTGGGTTTACATCACATCAACATTATGTCAGTTATGTTGCAATGCACAGCTAGAAAAGATGGAGGAAGACCCCAAACTTAACTCCACAATGGTTTGTAAAGCCTGGTAGAACCATCGGCATTCAGTAAGTTGGTAGGGAAACAATCTTTCATGAAATTCCGAATGCCGTCACCATGATATGAATCCACATGGAGAGGGGCAAGTTCTATACTCCCACCACTATGGAAAGCTATTAAATAATTAAAAACAATTTGAATTGAGATACATTTATAGCTGAAAAGAATGTTACTTTTTCAAAGATGTATGTTTTTAAGTTTAAACTTATTTATTTTACATTGACTGAGACAGAAGCTTGAAGCTAATTAAATTCACTCTCAATGACTGCTTCCTGGATACTACACTAGTACTCATGCTGATTTGTGGGTTTGTCGCGGCAATTTTCACCTCGCCTAACGAGGATTCGGATCTTCCACTGCACAACTGTCGTATGTTTTGTACCCTTATGAATTTATTATTCATGACATGAGTACAAACCTTGCATATTTCCTCGTCTGTTAATGAATCAAGCCCCTCCCTGGTCATGACATGATCTGTGTGAAGTAGGAGATAGCCATCCTTGAGTAATGGTGTCCGGCGTTGTTTGATGTAAAACATGCCATACATTAGTAAAGGGAACCGTCTTGTTGACATATCACAGGATTTCACCAAATGTCTCTGGAAACAGCAAAATAAGTACAAGTTGTGAATAGGTTATATGTATACAAACAATCAGAGGAAAAGATGAACTGTTTATCTCTAATATCATCTATATAAGTTGTAGGTGTGCTACAACCCTCCATTATATAGTTTGTTACATTAGCCCTTTCCCAAACAACAGATTTCCGACTGTCCCAAATTGAAAGGGTTTGCAGACAACACTTCAAAATGTGATGAAATTGGAACGTAATCCTTTGATAGGGCAGAAAACATTGTGGGAAAAGGAAAAATTGCTCATCACAAGCAATTTCTCCTTTTCCCACAATGTTTTTAAAAGTCGTCTGCAACAAATTGGTCAAATGTCGTTATTGTTTGGGAAAGGGTTATGTTAAGTGTATCCAGTAAACTTTATTATGAAAATATATAAACTGGTGAAATAAAAGAATACACAAGCCACAACAATTCAAATATCAAATCAAGAAGGCAAATTTGTTGAGTTGCGAATGATAGTCTGTTTCTTAAATAATATTAGCAATAAATTCAATTCTGCAAATACATAGGACTTTTCTAACAGCTGTGCGATGAACCATTGATATAAACTTTTTGTAAGAAGCTTATGCTAAACACTTTGGAAACATTTGTAACAAAAGGCAAGTTGAAAGTTATCAAATTCAACCAATAAGTTAAAATTACTTCTATAGCATTATCAAATAAGATTTCATTAAGTCATGTTATAATTAACATTTTTAAATGCTTGCCATTAGTAACTGTCTAAATTTCTATAGGTTTTCAAAGAGCAATAAGCTTCAAATGAATTATCAGCATAGATACTCAAACTTGTCTTACTAAATAAGGACTAATAAACAAATCCAACACTTTAAGGAAAGGGTAGCAAAATACAATTTGCACCAACTTCTTTATTCTTGGCTAAAACAAAGTCTACTTACAAAATATGGACTTGGTAAGGAATCAACACTTAATGGAAATGACTCGAAATATTCTTTAACAGCCAGCAAGTCATCTATGGTGGGTTGATGATGACTTTCCACCTGAATGTGACAAATAAACATAATCATTATAAAAAGACAGATAAATGAATTGATCCTTATATCAAATTAGTTTATATATTTGCATCAACAGTATTTCCCTTATAATGCTGTGCCTAGTTAATATCTAATTGATCATGTAAGCAGGGTTTTCCACATGCCTTTTAAGTGCTGTGGTACCCTGGCACCTGGATTTCAAAATAAACACTACCCCGGCGCCTGAATTGATCCAAAGGTGCTAAAAGTTTGACAAGAGTGCTTAAAATTTGCCCCAAAGCCTGTCAACTTGCTTGTTAAATTGTTTGTTCCATTTGATTTGGTCTAAAAACAGTTTTTATTTGTTTTTTTGTTCCAAAAACATATTCCTAAAAATATTCACTATTTAAGGATGCACACATAGAAAAAATCCAAAAGGGAAGGGGATACCCTCTCCTTTCTTGCACCCTGTATCCCCATTAAACACCGGGGTGCCTTGGTATGGGGTTTAACACCATATCAAAAGTTTTTCAATTATACACCACAACACCTTCTATTTCTAGAGCACTAGGCTATGGCTCAGAAGTGTCTTGCCAAAGCACACTCTAAAAAAGTATGCAGTACTGATAGGGTCTGGCCTGGGGCTACCAAGTTAAAAGTCAATCAATTTAAGCACTTGGTAAGGCAACCTCTAAATGTTCTCTTGATAATCAAATTCACTATCTACCAATGTTCTCTTGATAATCAAATTACACTCTACCAATGCAGTACTGTAACACTTTTTAACCCAAAGATAAATAGTAAAGTATGTGAATTAATGATGTGGTCCTTTATTAAACTAAAAAACCTTTTTCCTTTATATCAAATTTTGTGTTCAATTAGAAATAAGAGAACCATACAATCATAATGCATAGTTTACAGTAACAGCTTTAAATCATGCTTTAAATCAGCGAGCAAAGCCCCATCATATTTGTTACTTTTTAAAAAATATCATGATCGCTTACCATTTGTTAACCTTTGATTCACTGTAGGCGTTTTAATCAATTTGTGACAGAGCGCTCAAAATTTTAACCAGAAATATCTTAGCATCTTGCCAAATGTTCCACTTTACTCCATGGTTTTCCACGATCTATTATGACACTGACACTTTAATCAAGCTTTGTTATGCTTTCAAGCTCCATAAAAGTGCCGTTGTTGTGGACCATGTATAAAGAATGAAAATAAGAAGACAAAAACACTTCTTTAGTGCTATCAGTTAGAAAAGGTTTTAAGCAATTGGTCTTTTTGTCACAACACTTTGTTAACCCTTAAAGTGCTGGATTCGACTTCATGCTTATGCAAACAGGTTAGATACAGGCCAGTCGCCAAGTAAAATGGCAGCTGGCCTGTGATCTTACCTGTTTGCTACTCTGAACATCTTTCCTCAACAAAATTAAGCAGATATTTAAGGTTTTGGAAAGCCGACAACATAATGCTCTACTTTAAAAAAATTACCCAGCATTGTAAGGGTTAAGATTTTGAAAAGCAGACGACACAAAAATCTATTTTAGAAAATTACCAAACATTCTAAGGATAAAGCTGTCTATAGCATAATTTATTCAAAGGTTCAACACATAAATGAAATATGCTCACCTTATCTAAGATATCCAGCATTTTTGTCCGTTCCTCGTCCGCCATGTGTTTATGGACTTGTTTGTCGAGGTAGGAGAGAATATGTCGGTACTCGGCACATTTTTTCTTGTGACTCAACTGGTAAAACTCTACCTTTTGAGCGTCTGTCCAGAAATGGTGCGTCAGGAATAGTCGGGGATACCAGTACCTACAACATAAGGTTGGTTTGGGTTGAATGATGTTTTAAACAAAAGTTTCATTTCTAATTCTCTAATGAGGCAGCCACATTGAGGGTTTTAAAATGGGGCACATATAGCCCTATAGTTTGGAAATCAAAATTAAGAATGATTTCAATTAAATAGTACAATAAGCATTAAACTAAGAGTTTTCTGCCAACAGTATTAAAAAACAATGCACTTAAAATTGTCGCCAACTTTAAGGCATTGCTTAAGCCTTTCCCAAACAACAAATTTTCGACCATCCCAAATTGAAAGAGTTTGCGGACGACATTTCAAAATGTGATGGAATTGGAAAATAATCTTCTGATAGGGCAGAAAACATTGTAAGAAAAGGAGAAATTGCTCGTTACGAGCAATTTCTCCTTTTACCACAATGTTTTCTTAAGTCTTCTGCAACAAAGTGGTCAAATGTTGTTATTGTTAGGAAAAGGGTTAATTGGGCCATGTACATTTTTTAGACACACTTTCACTTGATAGGAAACAAACTCTCCTTTAAACCCAATGTTGTGAATACTCATTGAGCCAGGTCTAATGAGTACCCACAACACAGGATTTCTCCAAAGGTTTTAAGATAGATGAGAAAAAAGCGAGAAAAAAAACATGTGATAATTCAATCAATGAATCCTTTTTCCCAAAAGGTTTTAATAAATACTGCATGTAAAAGAACCTAAAATGCGTCATTATCTAAACTCTTGCTGGGTGTAAACCACAATATAAATATGTATGACTACACTTACCCAATAATGAAGAACAAGTTACCAATGACAGGTATTGCTGCAAGTGTTAATAATGGCAGCAATTTGAGAATATCTTTAGGCATCTGTAAAACAAAATGATGAACATAACATTAGTATCGGATTGTAACTAGTGGAAATGGTTTTATTTCATTCAACACTTCACTCATTCCCTTTTGATATATTTCATTATAGGTCAGAGCTGAAAACTAAAGCAAATAACAAATACAAGAAATGATCATGAAAAATTGTGATAATGGTTAAAAACCAATGTGACAAAAGGAGAAGTTATAAGTGATTTCTCTTTATGTCAAGACTAATTAGTGTTCTATCAAATCTTTCTACAGTTGCAGTAACACAAGAATTAGTACATTACTGGGCTTTTTTCAATGATTTGGGAAGAGGCAGAGACCTGTTCATTTTGGTAAATTGTATAGATGAAACTGCTGAATTGGGAACCAAAAAGCTGATGTGATTTTAAATTTTGAGGAAAACTGCATGATTTTAAAGAAACATTTAATTGGGAAGGTGTCTTTTATGGTTCCCTGTAATATAGAGCAAACAAGCCCTGCATTAGTCTTCATTAGTCTTTTAAAGTAGGTTATGTGATCATCTAAAATAAACCCATATCCCCAATATGGTATTTTAGGCTTGGTCTATTTAACCCATTACCAAACAATAACGACATTTAACCACTTTGTTGCAGACAACGTTGGAATACATTGTGGGAAAAGGAGAAATTGCTCATAACGAGCAATTTCTCCTTTTCCCACAATGTTTTCTGCCCTATCAGAAGATTATTTTTCAATTTCATCACATTTTGTAATGTTGTCTGCAAACTCTTTCAATTTGGGACAGTTAAAAAAATTGTTGTTTGGGAAAGGGTTAAAACATAAAATTGTTCAATCAATCATGTCTCCTTCACCTGATGATACACCTCGAGCTGTCTCCTTGTAAATGTCTCCATATCCTTTCCCACCCAAATATCAGTTGCTACATTGATGTAGGTTCTTGTATCCTGAACAACAAACTTTACACCTACAAAATAATTAAATGATTTAACCCTCTTGTTTCTACAAACTCCTACAAACCTAACCAGGCCTTTCAAGAAATGGCTATGCTAAAACGGATGGCTTCTACCAATTAACAAAAACAATATTTTCATACTCATAGATAATTATCATTAAAGCACCTACTTCGAATTTGTACTTATCACAAAATAGAAGGTGAAGGAAGGGGATTGCATTTAAACAAGTTATATATTTCATCACATTAAAGTTATAGTCTGCATGCAGTAAATCAGAATATAAGATTGACTTTAGATGGTCCTTAGTTTAGAAAGATATAATTTTGTTGGAACCATTTTCAAAAAAGTAATTATGTAAAATGTAAAGATCATTCTGAAAGCAATTTAACCTTACCCTAAATACAGAATTTAGCAAGCCGTCTTAATTGGTTGTATTTAAGTAGATATTAACCATTAATTGTGGCAAGTTCAATATTTTGACTAATTACATAAACTATGATTAAGAAATCTTTAGAGCCTAAGGCAATGTTATAGAGAACATATATGTAAATAGGTAAAAAGAACAACCGATCAATGGTTGACAGTGACTGTAATTAAAGGTTTGAGGTCTGTTTGCTACAATTGTTTCACATTGTAGGATAAAAAGTTGTAAGGTTTTAACGGAATTTTAATGGAATTTAAGGTTTTCTTACATCTTATGACTCTGACCACATCAACCACACTACGAAATCTGGGAGATTTTTTCTGCAGTTTGTCTGTATATTGATCAATGTAGTTGTTAAATCGGACAAGAATGTACTTCCAGAACTTTGATGGCTGGTTAGGACCATCTGTTGTTGGTTGTGTTGAATAACATCTGCAATTAACAATTTATTAATTGAAAATAGATAACATACCGATTGGTTGTTTCATCAACTTATATTTTGTTCCGTGTGGCCAAGTGGTTATGGATGCAGTCTTAGAAGACAGGGGTTCTTGGTTCAGGCCCCACCATTACCTCTGGTTTTGTGGGAGTGTCCTTTGGCAAGACACTTCAGAGCCCTAACCTAGTACTGGTAAAATCCAGGAAAGCTTCACATAACATTAACTGAAAAAATGTGTGTACAGCGTTAAAGCACATACAGTTTCAAGAAATTGACAAAACACTCCTCTCATAAATCATCTAAACATTTAGCGAGGAGTTGTAAATTGGTAAATGAATTAATTCCATCCAAAATCATTTGAATTTGAAAGTTGGTTGAATTGGGGTTGTGCACCGTTTTATACCGTATATCAGTAAAAAGGCAGTGTCAGTGCACATGTCCATGCTATTGGTTTCCTCACCAGCACAATATGTTTTTCAAGCCACCAGCTGCTTTTCCATATCAATAACAATGATCAGTGGTGAACATGATGGCCAAATTAATCATGTCATAGTAACTTCATTAAATGTTGGAAAAAGCATTAGCTGAGCTGGGTCTTAAACTTAGATGAACACTGACCTTACAAGGCTCTACTTATTTGAAAGAAAATATTTGGATAAACCTAGGCTAACCTATTTATAATTTAGCTCAATATCAATAAGGTTGCATTTGGTAGATTTGCAAACGAATTTGTCTATTCTAAAAAGGCAAAACCCACATCAGATTTACCTTTCCGGGTTATTAATCTTAGAGTTATTTAACTGCTTACCGTGAGAGACATTGAGTAGAGTGCAGCCTTCCCCTTAGGAATATTGTGTTGTTGTCAAAGTTGACTGTCCCGGTTTCCGAAGACGGTCTGAACTTTGAGCTTCTAAGAAGTCTTTGAAATGAAGCAGGATCAAGCCTATGTCGAATACATCTCAAATGATGCAAAGTCATGATGCTTTAAGGATGAAACAGTTGGATATTAAAGTCTGTCATCACACTTCACAGATCTATGTCAGAAAACTGTCCAAAACGAAACCGGAAGTGGTTTTGGATCAAAGTACTCGCGACTAAATCAAAGTACTTCGAGTACGAATCAAGGAATCCCAATCCCTTTCAGTGGTACGCAAAGGTGTGAAACCGACGCCGCTTTGGCGAGTAGAATAGTCAGGGTTCTCTCCTAGTTCGTCGAGTTGCCAAGATAGAAATATATTAAAAATTTATAGTAGACTTACACACTGTCTAGAAATGCAAGCGCATCATGACTAAAGCTTCTTCAATGATGTTAACTTTCGAGTCACACAAATGACTCGAGTTAGCAGATTTTACAACGAGATAGATATTGGAAGGTATAAGATAAGGACCGAATAAGTATTACATTTTAATCATGTTTAGTTGTTTCTAAGGACTAATCATCAGGGAAAAACAAAAACGCATTTCAAAATACATGAAAATGAATAAACAAGACTTCAGAACGAGGAGCAATGCATTGTTTGAAGGTTCCCTATAGTATGTCCCTTCTTTACAGACGCGAAGCACTTACTATAGGCGCCCAGTATTAAACCCTAAGTCATAAGAGACACAAAGCGAAATGTAGACCAAACTGAGAATTGTTTTAGGTGAATATTCGGTAAAAAACGACCGACGTATGAAGCTGGTCACAAACTAGGATAAGCTTCCGGCTGTTACTCGATAAAAGCTTCAAAATACCAACCGACGACAATGTTGGGGCCTGTATTAGTTTACTTTTGTTTATTTTACATCGATTGTGAAACAAGATTTTACAACTTAGATTTAGCACTCTCGATTCTGCTTCCTGGATACACAACCAGTACTGTCCCCGAATATGGAATGATGGAAGGTTGCAAGGTAGATCCTAACGGGATTCGAATCCGCGGCCCTCGTATCCCGAGACCGACGCTCAACCCTTTGACAACTGTCATCCACAGTTTTTTTAAACACTCCCATTCGTGGTTTAAGCGTTCACCCATAAACCGTACACGAGAAAAGTTAACTAAATGGTTTAAAATTGAACAATCCAGAGCTTTCTGAATGATGGTTGCGTGTACAAAGCCGTAAGTTCTGTAATACACCACCATTATGTCTCATTTTGTTATGGTCGCTTAAACCAAGGTTGACTGTATGCTCATTTTAAGATAAATACAGACATTTGATTCGTAACGTAACCAGCGAGGTTTAATGTTGAAAGGGAAAATACTTGCATAAGTACACATTACTATCATTTATTGCAAAAATGATCATGATCAATATCACCTTTCACTTAAATCAGAATTAGAAGTCAATGCTTCTTTACCCATTGTTTACTACCCATATAACAAGATGTTAGTTTTTATTTTGTTAAATGCTTACTGTTGCTTTTAAGTGATCGCAAACCAGCGAATGAGTGAAGTCGTTTTTATAAAACATTCGCACTCAATTCAAACGGATTTCGTGAGTAAGAAATGTCAGAACTTCCATTCTGAAATTTGATTAAAACTTAGATAACTCATGCCAATTTTCCTTGAGGAATGATTTCTACCAGTTACGACTGACCTGGGATCTAACCTGTTTGCTATTCTGAATATCTTTTCTCATAAAAACTTAGCGTATATTTAATGTTTTGGAAAGTAGCCGACACAAAAAACTGCTCTTAGACAATTACCCAACGTTCTAAGGGTTTAATTAGTATTCGACAGCTAAAACACCGACAGTACATACCAGGAAACCAGCGTATGTTTTCTAAGTTTAAAAAAGTTTTCTTTTTTATAGGCGTGCCAACCCCGGTTTTTTATAAACCCTTTCTTTGATTGCAATTGACCTTACGACAGACTTTGATTGACAGCTGGAACTGACCAATCAGCGAACACTTCGGTTGCTATCCGCCATTTTCTCCGACACGCTGTGCGACTCCGTCAACACATAGCACTATTGTGCTGTGATTTTTCTTCGTCAATACTGCTTAAGATATTGTTTAAGTACTTATTATAGAGAAATTATGTATAAGGAGAGACTTGTGGGTGAAGTAGAGTTTATCCCGTTTCCAAAATCTGTCACATATATTGTGAAATAACTGAGAACTACACGCAATTAGTAAATATATGCAAACAGTTAATTTATAAAACGATGTAAAGAATTGAAGTATGAACTATTATTTTCTTTCTTTTTTTCTTTAACATGTTAGTAAATTTTTATTTTTGTCTTTTATCTTCGTTTGAAAATGAAAAATTGTTGTTTTTAAAAAACGGAATTGACACATAATGACGAATGTTATGAGTTGCATTTGATAATGAATCAAATGTTAACTAAAAATACAATATTGATCGATAATGTTGTGAGAGGACATGGTTTCCAGTTGGATATATACAAATTCTTCAAATTTGATTTTAATTAATTGATTTTGTTTTTAAATGGACCCTAAGAGCACCTTAAACAATTAATTAACTTTCTTACTATAGCCCATCAATCCACCTACCTGTAATGATCGATGTATCGTATCCAAATTTAAAAGCTATTAAAAACGAAACAAATCCACAGCTCCTTGTTGCAACTTTATACGAATACCTTAAAGAATCTAATTTTGCTGTAACATGTTGTAAAACACACTATTGGTAGCCAGTGGTTGATTACAAAGACCGCCGATCGGCTAAACAATAAAGGGTTTGTGACTTGACCATAAAGTGCAATTGTGTCAGATTGATGTTAATTAGCGTTGAAACCCTTAATCCTTTTTAACAATCGAGGTTTGTTAACCCTTTACCAAACAATAACTACATTTGACTACTTTGACAACCAGGGAAAATATTGTGGGAAAAGGAGAAATTGCTCTTAACGATCAAGTTATCCTTTTACAACAATATGTTCTGCCCTATCAGAAAAGAATTAATTCATCATCTTCATTTAAATGACGTCTGCAAACTCTTTAAATTTTGAACAACTGAAAATATTTCGTTTGGTAAAATGACCCTTAGTTCGTAATCAAGTAGCAAAACCGACACTCATCCATTGAGTAGCATACAAAA
>OX401408.1:1313899-1333404 GCA_947846245.1 Cerastoderma edule
CATTTGAGAATATGCGCCTTTTAACACGAGAAAATAGCAAGTCGAGTTCTTGTGACTTATCAACAACAACCTCAAGTCGTTTTATTTTTATTCCCCAACCAGGCATTTGTGACTGGCTCAAAATCAAACAAAAGGGGACAATACTTATTTCAAAAATAGAATCATTATATTTATTGATATATTCGGTACATATTACTGTGACTAAAGGGTAACTTACCGGCAATTAATCCTAACACCAAAGTGGTTAAAGAAACACTCTTCATCAGAAGATGTTTATGGACATGGCATATGTATGTAAAGAGTAACCTGGTTATTTTGAAACATAGTTAATATTAAAGAAATGTGACAAATAACGAAAAAGAAAATAGGGGAGTGATGTTTTCCGAGGTTAATCCGTGAGCGACATTTTGGTAAAGCACTAACAATATTCGCCATCAATTCTTTCCGGCACTTCATCCATATATTTAAGTTCTTTGCATACCATAAAAGAGTTTAATGTGTGTTCTTTCATCTGATACCAAGTTTGTTGTGTAAATTCTACAACTTCAACAAATAATTAAGTTAATACGGGAGCCTTGTTTTTCTTGTGTAACTGTAAACGGTTTCCAAGCAAAATCGGGACGTACGGAAAAAACGCCCATCTTTAACAGGTCATATCTCGGTTATCAATCAACCAATTTTAACAAAACTAACATCATATGAAAGGAAAAAGTGTCTTCTAAAAGAACATATCACATAATGTACAGTCATTGAACTAATAAAAAAGTTAGTAGGGGGCGCCGTGTTTTCCGAGCTTAAATCTGTTGCGAGTGGAAATGGCTGGAGTAATTTTATTAACTCATGTTTGAACAGCTATTTCTCAGCCATCTTTCGTCCAAATTTCAAATATTTAATATCATTTGAAAGGTAATTTTATGCATTTTCAAAATATATCAAAGTTAGAAAAATATTATTTAGAACAAAAAATATAATAGGGGGCGCCGTGTTTTTCAATCTCAATTTTTAAGCGACATTTTTGTAAAAAATATTGCCCATATTTGACATGCATTTTCTCGGTACTTGGTGAACATATTTTAGATTTTTAAACACCACCAGAAAGTTCAGAGTGTCTTCTTTCATTTGGTACCAAGTTTGTTGAGATATAGCCACAAATAAAAAAGTTAACAGGGTGCGCCGTGTTTTTCTTCCGTAATCGCGCTATAACGGGGTAGGCGCCATGTTTTATACCTGTCCTTCAACTGTCCTGCTCATGCAATGTCAGAACCACCAAACTACAATATTTGAACCACACGTCTGTCTCTACATGAAATCATAGAATTTTCTTCACAAAAGTATGTGTTGTAGGTACTGAATTAACCCTTTCCAAAACAATAACGACATTTGACCTCTTTGTTGCAGAGGACTTTAGAAAACATTGAGGGAAAAGGAGCAATTTTTCCTTTTCCCACAATGTTTTCAGGCCTATCAGAAGATTATTTTCCAATTTCATCACATTTTGAAATGTCGTCTGCAAACTCTTTCAATTTGGTACAGTCAAAAATTTGTTGTTTGGGAAAGGGTTAAATTATCATGAGAACCAACAACATGTCATTTGGTTATGAAGAAGGGTCATTTGGGTTAATAGTATCAGACAATATTCAACAACATACTCATTTGCTTGTACATTCTAAGGTAACTAAATTACATCATATAGAAAGCCAATCAGGTACTTGTTTGAATTGTTCTTTACTGTAGATAAGGAAATTCCAAATGAATTGCTTAGCAGATCTCCAAAGGATCATTCAAATACAACAAATAGCTCTGTTGTAGCCAAATGGTTTTTTGTTTAACTTTAAAATAAAAGTAAAAGATTGTATAAATTTTGATTAATATTTTATCAACTTTTTCACACATAAAACACTGCTTTTTTGATATGTGTTTATCTATCAAAGAACATAAAGAACAAAAAATGCAAAAAAATGATATGCAATTAACTATTAATAAAATGTAGTTAAAAGACATAAGTGAAAATCAGCAGACAGCATTTGTTCATGTAGTCAAATTCCTTGCTCTAACACATTGATTGAAAACATGAAGTCACTGCTTGATCTTAGAAGGAACATTATTTTCATGTTTGATGCCAACATTTTCCTGATCTTCATAATTTGAAAAAAAAAACCTCCTGAAAGTTGGAAGCATATGGCAGAAACATTCATGCTCAACTTAAGATTTTTCAAAAATAGATATCTATGACATACATCCTCAAGACGTTTATCCATTTTTTCCAAAATATTGTTTGAAATTTAAAGCAATAACAGATATAATTAAAAGTTTCTTTGACCAATGAATAGAACAATTGTGACAAGGCGAGCCAATTTCCCTTTGCCATAATTGATTAAAAGTTTGTGTTGAAAATTAAGGGGTTACCATGGATACTGAAGGAGAACAATCACTTTACACTGATGTATGCTTGAAATTTAAACTAAACTCGCATCTTTGTTTCATTGAAAAATTAATACACATGCAATTGTAAGAAAAGAAATTAAAGTAATGACAAGTTTCTGTCTTCTACTGGTATGCTGCAGGCTGACTAAACTGTCTAAATATAGTATGGGCATGCTTTTTGTCTCATAAATTTGATTAACCCTTTCCCAAACAATAACGTTTGGCGACTTTACTGCAGATGACTTTAGAAAACATTGTGGGAAAAGGAGAAATTGATTGCAACGAGTAATTTTTCCTTTTCCCACAAGGTTTTCTGCTTTTCCTGAAGAATATTGTTCAATTTCGTCACATTTTGGAATGCCGTCTGCAAACTCTTTCAATTTGTGAGAGTCGAAATTTTGTTGTTTGGGAAAGGGTTAAGTTGAATTTTTGAAGGCTTCTTGAAACAAAAGAAAAGAAAATGAGTACCATAAGACATATGTGACATTGTTATCAATATAGAATATTCCATAGTCCATCACAGTTTTTCTATATTATTGTCATTTGGTGTTATCAGCTTCAAATAACACTAAACACTATCCTTGAAATAGTCTTTTGAAGAGAAAACTAAGCTTTAAAACTGTTCATGAGTCAAACATATCTATAGATTTAGGGTATTCAGGCGTCCATGTAAATCTTCATCTGTTTTTGATTGTACCAAATCCATTGTGATCTTCAAGCATATTTGGATGTTGTTATATCTTCCTTACCCTACCAGTTAGTCTTCAGTGTTGGCTGTTAAAAGAAAAAAAGGAAAAAAATATCAATCTTTTGCCAATACTGGCTACATTTAACAGACTGATTATTCTTAATTGGTAACATTTGAAATAATTCTTTCCCCATAGTAATCAATTGAAGCAGTAATCTGACAGGGAAAAAAGAACTGATTGATAATAAAAATCTATATTTCAACCTGTCTTGATTTATTTGCCTTCATTCTCTGTCAAACCAAGGTTTTCAAAAAAGAAAAAAGGAAATGTCAATTACAAATTGTGAGTAACACCAAATTCATCAACGTTTATATGTATAACTATTTTCTATGAAAAACAAAGTAATAAAAGGAGGAAATGTTAAGAATTCCAACCTTTGTCAAACATGCTTGTTTCCTGAATACTGTGCTGCATATCATATTATGTTATTATGCTATAATCTAATCAGAGATGTTTGAATTAGAGAGAAAAACCACTTTGACATTTGAGAGCTTGATTCTTTGTTATAATTAGATTTAGATTAGAGTCCTTAACTGACAAGGGTCCCATATGGGTCCTCTCCATCAGTGCCGTACCTACATTTTTCAGTTCTGGACCAGCTTTCCTGGATACCCAAGTACTAGGCTAGGGCTCTGAAGTGACTTGCCAAAGGCAATTCCCAAGAAACAAGAGGTCTTGGTGGGACTGGCCGCTGCCCCCCTCCCCCTTGAGTTCTGAGTCTACTACTTTCACCACTATCTTTTATGTTTATGACATGTATGTTTGTAAAGTTCAAAGGGATGTGAGAAAGAATATACATGTAGATGATGATCTACTTACTTGTACTATAAAACAGAGTCAATGTTCATACAGGTCTGCATCATCTTTTTTTTTGAAGCTGGTTTGAAATTATCATATTTCCAACCATCATGCATTCTGTAAAATAAAGAAAACACAACTAAGGCATCTATTACCCTAAACCTTTGGTCCAAAATTCTCACTTGCAAGAAAAATTCAATGTTTGGGATTTATATTATCACTGGAATCAAGTAAAATAAGATACTGCCAAACGAATAAGGTTGCATATATAACCAAATACTTTGCAGGGTATTTAATTTTTGGAAAAGGAAATTCATGCTGGCATAGTTATTTATAGTAAAATCTAATGAGAGATGTTTGAATTAACAAAGACCTATTTAGGTCTTTGGAATTAAAGAGAAAAACTGCTTTGACATTTGAGAGATTGCTTCTTTGTTATATTGCTTTCATAAGCTATCATCTATGTTTGTGACACTTATGTTTGTAAAGTTCAAAGTGGCCTGAGAAGGACTATGTACTTACTTGTATTATAAAACAGAGTCAATGTTTATGCAGGTCTGCATCATCTCTTCTTTTAAATTCAGCTTGTTTGAAATCGTCATATTCCCAACCATCATGCATTCTGTTACATAAAGAAAAAACAACTAAGGGATCTATTTCCATAAACCCTTGGGCCAAAGTTATCACTTGCAAGAATAATTCAATGTTTGGGAATAATACTATCACTTGAATCAAGTGAAATAAAAGCTTCCCGGTCAATTCGTACCCAAACCAATTCGTACCCACCCTTTTTTGGCTAATTCGTACCCACATTTCGGTCAATTCGTACCCATCCTAATTTTAAAGAAGTCAATTCGTAACCAGTCTATAATTCAATACGAATTATAGTACATATTGAATGAAAATTCTTACATATTTTGAAACGAATTATAGTACATAATAAATGAAATATATTTTATAAACTTTGAGCTTTGAGGCATGTAAGTTAGCTATCAATAGGCAATTTTCGTAAATAGGCGGCCATATAAATGAATTTCCGAAAAAAAACTTTTTATCAAAGAATTAACAAAACAACAACATATAAAAAGAACATATACATATAGATTATCTATAAACTTATGATAAACCATTAATGAAGACGCGTGCCGGCAAATATACCTTTTGTGTTAGCATTCACAAATAGAAAGATATCATTTATAAATGAAAATATACCACAAACATTAGGTTTATTTTTATAAGGCACGAGCGCACGTGTTTTATGATGTTATCTATACACTTATGATTAGCCTTTAACAACATGTCGGTCTCAATTTGATTTGAAAGTAACTTATCATAAATTAATCCATAACAGTTTGTTTTAATTTGCTTTAATTTTGTAACACCCCTTTTGTTGTAACTGGCCTATGATTAGCATAGGAATTAAGGACACCAATTGATAGAACAATTAATGACAATTGCCGCTGCATCCCCTGCGACCATTCTTCGGTTTGCACGTGATGAAAAGAATCCATGTCAGTTAGTTAAAATGAGGTAAGTGTGAAAAGTAAGGAAACAAATCTGGATATCAAATGAAGAAAACATATATAACTTAAAGGGAAACGCTATATCATTTTATCTAATGAGTACATTAATGGAAAAACAAACAAACAAAACAAATTTGTGACAGATTTTATCATGATCAGATGTGATTATTTTTGCAGCTGACGACTTTCAAAAAGCATTGTGGCAAAAGAAGAAATTATTTATCACAAGTAATTTCACCTTTTGCCACAATCTATTCACGCACTACAACATCAACACAACATCAGGACCGATATGTTTACAAAGCTTTTTTAAAGTCACCAGCTTCAAGTAAAAAAATGTCTTTTGCAGGTGGTAATAAGATAAAAAAATATCTTAGGCCTGTAGAGACCTACAAGTTTTACAGAATCAGAAATAATTTTATTGACACAAACATTACAGTTTATGGTCATATTTACATAAGTACAATGAAAAAATATTTATCACATGAATCGAGAAAGAGAGGGAAAGAAAATCAAATAGAAAAAAAAGAGATTAAGAAAGAAAAAATAAATTATCATATAAATAAGTTAACTTATGGAGAGCAATCAAAAGGGAATGATGCGTATTGGGTTATATGTGAGAGTACATATGCACATCTATACGTCAGTTTAGATATGGATACGTACTCAGACTTTTATCAATTAAATGCAAGTCGAGACCAGACAAAAGGTTGCATACCTACAAGAATACTCATATAACAGGTAAAAATACATATGCACATCTATACGTCAGTTGACACATGCCTCAAATGCCTCTAATTGTGTTTAAACCTTTTGTTTATTTTCAGCTCACATATTTCGGATGTATAAAGATGTGGATTAGGATGAACTCCGCAGCATAACTTATTACAAGATCCGGAATATAAAGAAAAAGATGGGGATATAATTGTGAGGATACAGAAAATGAAAATTGACAATTTATTTGAATATTGATGATTATATTTAATCTAATTAGCATTAAAGATGTCATTCTAGTTTTATTTGTCTAAAATTTCATTAGTGCTTCATTGTATAATTGACACTGGGTCTTTTCTTTTCAATTTTAGTTTACAAGCATGTGTACATTGTATATAGTCCATGCATTTATTGTTTGTGAGAAAAAAAAGAGACTGATCTTTTCAGTAGTAAATTTCCCTGGAATATCGGTGGTGATTCACTGGCATTCCAGTGATATTTTGCTGGCATTCCAGTGGTGTTTCATTGGCATTCCAATGAAATTTCACTTGCATTCCAGTGGTGTTTCACTGGCATTCCAGTGGTAATTTGCTGGTATTCCAGTGGTGTTTCACTTGCATTCCAGTGGTATTTCACTAGTATTCCTGTGGTTTCCACAAGTTTGCCACTGGTTTTCAGTGGAATACCGGCAGATTTTACCACTGGTATTTTACTGAAATGCCAGTGGTATTCCACTGGAATATCAGTGGTTTTACATTGGAATACCAGTGGTATTTCACTGGAAAGCCAATGAAATACCGGCAGATTTTACCACCGGCATACCAGTGGAATACCATTGGTAAACCAGTGGAATACCAATGGTGTTTTTCACTAGGTAAATGACTATGAAAAGTATTAATAATTGCTTACAGAAAACAGATAACAGAAAGCATTATGAAAATGTGACAACAAGTACAATGAACATTATAATGAAACAATATCAATTTGTCATCTTCAAGTAAAATTAAGTCTCTAACATTTCAAAAGACTACAGGCTTGATTTTGGGCTTTCTCCTGGTTTCATGATTATAATATAATTCGACAGAACTTCATGCAATGGTAAATCTACATGTCCTTCTTATGAGAACTGAAAAAAGGGATAGGTCACCGCATGTTTTATTGAGGAACAAAACTCTCACTACCACAACAGTAATTTCACTAAAACGCCATGGTATCATACACTAACAAGCAGCTTTTTCCACTGTCCCGAATTGAAAGACTTTACAGATGACATTTTAAAATGAGATGAAATTGAAAAACAATCTTCTGATAAGACAGAAAGCATTGTGGGAAAAGGAGAAGTTGTTATGAGCAATTTCTCCTTTTCCTATAATATTTTCCAGAGTTGTCTGCAATCAACTGGTCAAATGTCGTAATTGTTTGGTAATGAGTTAAAGTATTCTTTGATATTGTTTTGATATTATTGAAAGTTTTTTTCATCTTCTTCATGATCAAGTGCAGGGCTCACATTGGAGCATTAATGCATTGGGTCATTCTATGATTTTCTTTTATTGTATTTGTATGATCCTGGATCACATATCAGTTTGAATTTTTGACATTTTCCACATGACTAACCCATTACCAAACAATTATGACATTTTACCACTTCGTTGCAGACGACTCTGGAAAACACTAGCCCAGTGAGTAAGTAGATGTATTATTCTGAGGGTCACATGTTTAAGGCAGGCAATGATTTGGTGATTATAGAATATTGCCAACCTTTAATATAGCTGAGAAAGTTGTCAGGTGCTGGGGAAAGCTTTGTCTGTCAGTACTGTAGTTATTCATGAACAAAGGATTAGTCAACTGATCTCTATACATCTATATGACATAAGCTGTAAAATAGGTCTTAAAACAATTAATTATAATACCACATCAAAAAAGAGCAACTTTGAATAAATTCACACAAGAAAGTACAGAACACTATAATGCATTTTGTTTTTTTCATTTTCATTCATAGTGCCTCATTTCCAACACATTAAATTGTCAAAGCCGTCTGCTGTAGATCAAAACCGTATCCATTCTGATCCTTTATGTTTTGTTCTGAAAGTCAATCATCTGTTTCTCTGGTCAACTATGTTATATCCTAGGCCAATGTCAAAAATATTGTCTACAGTATTTGACATCTGACAGTCGAAAATTATGAGACGTACAAAGAAAATTGAAGCTAAAAGTTTAAGAAAGGACATTGATGTCTCAGAGAAAATTTTTCCCCGACACTAACTCTAAATGGTTCTGTCCTTGTGTCTAGGACCTTGTGGACAAATCTGCTCATTGTGACTGAACTTTGACTAAAGTCTATCCAAATGTGTTCTTCTACATTGGCTCTCGAAAGCAAAAACAAGATGAAATGGAGAATAATACTGGCTTAATCTGGGGTATAAAGTTATTTATGTGATCAAATGAATTCACCAGTTTTGTCCCCAAAAGGATCATTAAGTTCCATTGATTGAAAAAACAGACAATAGTGGTAAAGTATAAAATAAGCATTTCAACTAAAATATTTATTAGAAACCATTGTGATAAAACGGTGGGATTACTTGTTCGATTGAATGCTATATAAAATAGTTAGCATTAGAAATCAAAAGTTTCAATCTTACCATTCTTCCAAAATTTACATCCCCTCTGCCACAAAAACTCCAGGTATATTTTATCATTGGTTCAGTTGTCAAGAAGATTTCTCACTACCATAATCTGAAATTGTAATTTGTCCTGTTCAAGGCAAAGTCACTGACATCTCTGTACAGTGTCATATTAACATTAAGTAAATACAAACTGTATATACTAAGTAAATGTGCATTACAGGTCATAATGGTTGGCTTTTATCCTACAGATGTTTGAGGTCACACCTAAAAGTCAATGACTTTCATAGAATTGCACAAAGCAACAATCTGCTCATAAGAAATACAACAGTATTTTCAACCTCACACATCCATTGATTTAATTACATTTTTTTACTAAAAGTAATCTAATTAACTTAAATGATTTGGCTAAGACATTAAAAGAACAAACTTTGGTAAATTTGCTAGACACGGTTCAAATATTACTTGAAAAAAAAAATTGACAAGATTATAGGTATGTTAATTAAACAATTTATGAAAGAAATTATTACAATAAAACAAGGTTACTGTATATGGTTGTTATTGCATTGATTGCATTAGGAAAGTTGAAAACACATTTATCTATGAAATCTAATTAATTAAAATCTTTCATAAGCAGATTGAACCTGTGTTCACAATTTTCAATGGTTTAAAGGAAAGTTGGACTTACAATGTGCATGAGCATTGTTAAATACATTAAGGATGGACTTATCATGAGATCTATAAATCTCTATTATATCAAATGAAGAGATATAAGATACAAAAAATCATAAATTGTGCCATGAGATTTGCAAAAGAATGAAGGAGAGACACATATCATTATCAAATAAATGCTCATTCTAGTGTATTTCTTTTTATTAAAGGCAAGAAATAATTCATATTGCTAAAGGGCTTCAAATGAAACTTTCTATAATTAACAAAATGAAACTAATGTTTGCAATGGATGAAATATTGAAATGCTATTCTTTTTGTGGTTGAATAAAGTAAAACACCTGTGTTTGTAGTCTAAATAATTTGATGAGAAGATTGCTTTTTATTTTCTGTTTGGGCAATCTAACGTTGAAATTTTGTATTATCAAAATAGTGGAGGATTTAACCAAATTCTGGTTTTCGGATTTAAAACACAAAATGGCAATTCAAACTCAATTGATAGGACAAGATATGTTGAATAAACTTATATACCACCATATAATGGCAACAATTTAATAAACGCTAAATTGATTTTTACATTTCAGTGCACATGCGCAAAGAAAGTTTATCGGGAAGGAAAAATCGTCGCCTAGAGTTAATTAAACTGTATAAGTAAATATCAGGAATATAAACAAGTTACATACCGGGGTATATGGATTGATTGCGACAAAAATTTCGTCACACAGTCCACCATTAGATGAATGCTTCATAAGTTTAAAGTGAAGGGAGATATTGCCTGATGCAAAATTGTCTCAATCTTTTCAATTTGCGTCATATTGGTGCTAGTTCTCATGAGTTTTAACAATTCATTTTCACCAAATGTAAACAGAAAGTCCCTCACGCCTCAGTTAGAAGAGATGCTCACCTCTTAACCAGTGGTTGAGTTGTGCACTCTCACTATTATTTTATTAGAGCAAAGTCTTTATCCATTTTGTACTTGAAGATAACAATGTGTAATACTGCATGTTGAAGATAATAGGATACAAAGAACGGTTGTGTATATAATTGTGTATTGCTGTAATTTAAAGACCAAAACTCTTGAAAATGCCATAAGATATAACTTGAAAGTAAAAGATAACAATATTAAACTGTAAGAAGATTATTCATGACAATTTCTTTGTGTTTGCTCATGTCCCTTTTGTTTGGCTCGAATGTCTCACCCATCTATCCTTGTTCAAACTAGTCATAAGGTTCTGCAGTTCTGAACTGTATTGATTTGTCTGTGATAAAGTGGAGGTTATCATCAACAATTATGATACTTTGAAAACCTAAACTTCTAATCATAATTTGATACCCACTTGTCACACCTGCAACAGAAGACTTAATCCTTAAAATGCTGGGTAACCTTTTTAAAAATACATAGTTTGTTGTGTCGTCTGCTTTCTAAAACTTTAAATATCTGCTTAATTTTGATGATGAAAGATACTCAGAGTAGCAAACTGGTAAGATAACAGGCCAGCTGCCAATTTAATTGGCGGCTGGCCTGCATCCAACCTGTTTGCATAAGCATGATGTCGGTTCCAGCACTACAAGGATTAAGAACAACTCTTACATAGAGACTGTCTCTACAGAGGTTTCTAAACAATAAACACAGACATTTTATTTCTCTCACTTAATCTTATTATCTACTGATCTGCTAAAATTGAGAAAAAATGTTTCTATATGAAGTTTACTTTTATCATATTGTTTTAAACTCCATGACACATCAGTTGACCACATTGGCTGGAGAAGCCTTTAGAGAACTCTATTTATAATCAATGCATCCTTTTATTACAATCCTTTATACCCTATATCATAAAGATACTATAAGTTTTCATACTTTATAACTGTTGTCCGCTGTTATTTAAAATTTAGGCCACACACAAAATTCTATAAGACTTAATGTGAGATATGAACAAAGAAGTCTTGCTCTAAAACAGTGCTTTTCATAATTTTTCCGTTTCCTTGTTTTAAAAACTATTGAAATAAACATAAAACTGTAAGCTGTTTTGACTTGTTGTCAATTGAGTTTGATTATATAACTTATTATACAGTGCAAATGCCAGAACAAATGCTCTTAAAGAGCCGGGTACAGTTTTACTAAACAGTTTATGCTTAAGATTTGCGCAAGTCTAAAACAACAATTCCTCTTATTTTAATATTGGGCGAAGCAATATTGCAACGTAACACATCATTGCAATCGTCTCTCCGAGACGCTTCCAATGACGTGTCACATTGCAATATTGTAAATTCATTGAAGATACTATCTATGTGTATCAGTTGTGACTTGCCCAAATATTTTCCTTAAGATGTTAAGTAAAACGGTACCCAGGACTATTATATGAACTATTGAAGTGATTTGTAAAGTCTATAATGATACACACCTCACTTGATAGTGATGCTGATCCTTTACTCCTTGGTACCAGAACTGCAATGATTCCTCATATTGTCCTTTTCAACATCTTCTGATATCAAATTGGGGCAAACCATTTTTCACAATCTCCTGAAGAAAAAAGACAGCCAGTGACAAATAATATGTTGCATATAACAGTAGTGGCAGTACTAGTGATTCTAGAATCATGTATTCTGTAAGAAATTCAATATGAAACTATCATTTGCCTTCAAGTCAATATGTGTGATATATACAATAGACAGCCCTGAAAGATTCAGATAAAGAGACAGTCACACAGCCATTGTTTACTTGAATTGATATCATCTTGGTCTATCCTTGCTCAGATCCTTAAAACCAGCATTATAATACAAGGAGACTATGATATTACTGTTGAAGAATTATGAATAACAAAACATACTCACCAAATCATTGCACATTTCATCTTCCAATATGACTGTTGTTCTTATGCAAATTTTCTTCGAATCACCCTTGAACCTAAAATAGTTTGAACAAAAAGTTTCATATATCAAACTCTTTCAAAACTCTACATAATGAGATGAGTTTTGCTTTTTGTTTTTCCATTTATGTACAGGACTCAACTTTGAGTGTTATAATACATATTCTCTGGACTACCTTCCAGTGCTAGGCTAGGAAATGTGTTTTGCCAAAGGACACTCCACTGTGAAATAGATTATCACCATCAAGGATAAAACCTTGGATGGCCCTTCCCTAGTTCTCAGTGCTTACCAATAGGCCACAGCAGCTCACTTATTGTATTGTCAGTTATGTGTGTGGTTCAGTGCTCTAGGTTAATCCTTATAGTGCTGGTACTGACTTCATGCTTATGCAAACAGGTAAGATCAAGGCCAGCCTCTAAGTAAATTGGCGTCTGGCTTGTGATCTAACCTGTTTGCAACTCTGTGTAGTTTTCCTCACCAAAATTAAGCAGATATAGTTTTGGAAACCAGACAACACAAAAAGCCATTTTTAGGAAAGTACCCAGCATTCTAAGGGTTAATCCTATATTGTGGGTATTGAATGAAATCTGTTCTAAGAGAATGTTTCTCGGCTGACCTTGTTAATGGCTTATAGTAAGCAAACTTTAACATAATCGCTCTTTCAAATCTTGTGAATGTGTTACCATCTCAATTCCTCTGTAAAAGGGAAATTAAAGTACTTTTAGGTTATTTCTCAATTATTCCAGAACTTTCGCAATAAAAAAGTATATGCGCCCAAGTATGGCTTTAAATGACAATAGTTGTTAATTTCATTTTCTAACATTTAAAACTTCCAGTGCACACGTCTTTAAGTTTGTCCTTTTTAAAAACCAATGGAAATACTTCTCATTTCTATACAGCTCTACATTTTCTTTGGTCGATCTGTGACAGTCAACAATTGAAATAATTGTGCTGAATAAACCTTTATTCACGTAAATATATCCTATGTCAAATTTGAAGGTTCAGCGCAAGACAATAGTAAGTCATCCTTTTTATGAGGGAAAATCCCAACTTGATATAATGCAGTTGCTTATTATTTAACATTATAAATACATCAAATTGGTAAATACTGAATCTGTTAAGAAAGCTTTCTATCTGAACTAAGAAATGAGATGTCAGACTCTGCCTCGCTCAAAATGTGGGGTTCAAATTTTGTGTCAAGGGTTTTCAGTAACAGACAGTCAGAAATATGTTTCCATTCTAAACGTTAAGAAATTCCCAGCAGAAACTGTTTAGACTTGTCACTAATTCTTGTCATTATCATGTTAGCTAGCTTTACCATTGATCAATATATCAAGAATTTAATTCAAGATTATATTATCTCCTTCAAATAAGTCAGGTGTGTAGCCGGGTTTTTTGCGCATGCATATGATTATTTTGCAAATCCTTTTTTAATGTGAAACCCTCAAAATGTATGTCCTTAATTTGGTCTAATAACTTGCATCACATTTTGATTTTCATGAAATTGGGTCTAAACTGATGAAAAATAGTATTATCCTTGATATAACGTTAGTCCAAGCAGTATGCCCCAGACCCCAATAATTAATGTGTGAAATCTTCAAATAGTCTCAGCTATGCGTCTTGTCTTAGAGTACACCATTGATGTGTATTTAATGTAATTGGCACCTTATGTCCCTGATTTGGCTGATAACAAGAAAGTGTAATATCAACCCTGCCTAGATCAGACTATTCCACAACAAACACCTTCTTCTACAACCATGGTCATGTGTCAAACTGTATAAAAAGGTAAAGGTTGTTTTATTTTAGTGTCACCCATATTGAAAGGGCCAGCCAGTTTTGGATTATGAGACACTTTACACTAATTGTACCAAGTACCTCCCAACTTCTATCACTTCGCCAGGCGCCAAGCGGATATTAGTAGGTAGCCATTAAATTTAACAAGCTCCTGGCTCACGAACCGGCCATTTCGGAACAAGTCCCACGAGAAACATATAAAGGTATGGTTCAAATCTGCATCAACAGTAAAAGAACATGTATAAATTATTGCTGAGATACTGCATGTTACGATGTATATATCAAACTCAATCTTAGAATCTATCCTTATTCAAAACTCTTTTTTGTGTCGTTACCGACTAAATTGAAAAGATACATATGAAAAAAACTTAATTTCTTGAAAGGGATAAAGAGATTTGTGCTCAGGGAGTAATAAATGTTAGAATATATAGTTGATATTATCAATCATTGTCCCTTAACCAAAGACTGTTTCTTTAAGTTACTGAAATTCTGTGAATTTGTTGAAATAAGGTGAATTGAGCCTTTGCATCTCTCTTTTTCTAAGTTTTTACTCTACGAAATGAATCAAATAAAAAAAAAGTCACTGCTCATTGCCTTCCCTAATGAATAAATTTGCTCAGTGGTGAAAAAATTAAATCATGTTGCATTGAATTCTAAAACGGTGAAAAAAAAAGAAGACTATTGGCACAGCCATGAATTAGATCTCAATTTCAGTAAAAAGAATGGCGTATGTTTAGTAACAAAAAAGCTGTTATGTTTATGGAGATGCCACTATCCAATTACAAAACATGAGTATAATTATTCCTTGCTGATGAATTTTCGTTAATCCATCCTATATTCTATCGTAATGTAAACTAATACTTTTAAAGTAAACGCTTACTACTGTAACGTGTATCGGGTCCCTCTCGGAGTAAAGCAATCGTGGGTCACCCATCCAAGTACTAACCACTTAGTACGTTGCTTAAAGTCGAGAGAAAGCCAACCACTCTACCGAATCACACATAAAAGCCGGCTTCTACAGCGAGACTGTAGAAGAAGTATTTATACATACACCCTATTACCGTCACATTTCTCCCACCTTTCTATTGACTTCGTCCCGAAGTCACAACCGAAGTCACAAACCGAAGTCACAAATGTCACAAAGACATACATGGGCAGTTTATAATAATACCGACTTTTTTACATTTCAAGTAGGTACTACTGCCACTATAAACACTGCTACATAGCAGAAACAAGGATCGAGAACATCTGACGAACAATTTAAGGGTACGGGAATGATGGTGCTATCAAACCAAATCCCACCGCTGCCACCAATTTTGTAACGTGTATCGTGTCCCTCTCGGAGTAAAGCGGACGTGGGTCACCCATCCAGGTACTAACCACTTAGTACTTTGCTTAACTTCGAGAGAAAGCCAACCACTCTACCGAATCACACATAAAAGCCGGCTTCCACAGCGAGACTGTAGAAGTAGTATTTATACATAAACCCTATTTCTGTCACACTACATGAAGCAGCGCTAACAAAGATGCAAACAAACTTTTGAAGCATCCCCATAATTCTTCTTCATTTTCTATCATTATTAAAATCTCACCATGTATGTGAAGTCAGATAGGTATATGACTTTCAAAGACCCTAGATGGAAACATGGCTTTCGTATTAAAGACAATATTGTTTTCTTTTACAAAATATTTCTTGGTTTTATCAGTAGACTATCTAGATGTCTAATTCTTATGTAGAATTGGTGCATTTTTATGACTTTATTTGATGTTTGAATCGACAATGTTAACTCTGTGTAGTCTCAATAATGATCCGTGAACGAAGCTTTTTTTCGTCATTTGGACATTTATAGTGCTTCGCTAGAAGGCGTCAGTCAAAATAGCAATAGCCTTCTAGACCAGTTATCTGGACTAAACTCTGTGAGGCTTTTACGGATATTATCTAGGGACAGGTACAAAACATGGCGCCTACCCCGTTATAGCGCGATTACGGAAGAAAAACACGGCGCCTCCCGTTAACTTTTTAAAGGGCTCTACCAAAGCGCTTTCTCTCATATCTTAGCTGCAGCCTTATGGGTCTGCATTTGTCACGTTGATTTATGGTCAAAGACAAATCAAGAAAGGCGAGAAACACAGAACAACCCATCAGACGAAGTGCATCGACAAGGATCGACACATAACCCCGCGCGCAGGCTGGCCTGGACGAAAGACTGTCCGTGGATCCCCGAAAGTACAAATTATCCCATGCTCTGGTTATATACAGTCTGTCTTGTTCATGTGTAGCACAAACCCAAGTGAGCATTACGATAAAAGAAGGCACTGTTCTTTCACGAGTAGGAGTGCTTCTTTTATAAAAGCGTATTCTATTTATTGTCAAATGGATATGTCTCCCGATTTGTAGTTTACAAGACCTGATGCCGGAGAACATTTTCTTAGAGTCTTTTGGCAACAGCGTGAAGGAATGTTTCACTGATGTACATTTCGACTGACTTTCTGGGCTTAACATGATGATACTTTTAGTGGATAACAATAGAGAGTCTGCAACCCCTTACTTCATAAAACCAAACTTAAACGCAACCATTCTTGATTGTGCTTGCTGGATACATAACCAGTACTCGCTCCGAATGCGGATTAATGAAAGTTCGCAAGGCAACACACAGTCATCGTTTCCAGAAGCCGATGCTCTACCCCTGGGTACCGTTTTACTAAACATTATATGCTAAATATGTGCGTAAGTTAAAAACAGCATTCATTCTTATTTCAATGTTGGGCCAAGCAATATTGCTTAGTAACACATCATTGGAAACGTCTCTCTGAGACGCTTCCAATGACGTATCACATTGCAATAATGTATGATCTTTTAAGATACTGTACATGCTTGTCAGTTTTGACTTGCACAAATATTTTCCATAAGTTGTTTAGTAGAACGGTAACTCTGGACCAATGCCCTCCACGACCGCAGATACATAAATAACATGTTATAAATATGTATGTCTCTGACATCAGTGATAAAAAAAACTGAGTAATAGCGATACCATTACGATTTGAAAGCCGGTTTCAGAAAAAAAGCCAGTTTTTATTACGATTCCGAATACGCAATATACTTGACACAATCCCAATACTCATACCCTATATAGCCCGGGGTCCGCGCCCGTAGGTATACCCCGCACTAGGGGTCCTTAACTTCCGCGACCTAATGTCTACTACCACTCGTCCCATTACCAAACAATAACGACATTTGACCAGTTTGTTGCAGACGAGTCTGGAAAACATTTTGGGAAAAGGAGAAATTGCTCGTAAAGAGCAATTTCTCCTTTTCCCACAATGTTTTCTGCCCCTTCAAAAAATTATTTTCCATTTTCCTCACATTTTTATACCGGACTCATTCCCATGCGTTAGAATGTGTACTTCTACTGTTGGGATACCGATTTGAGTGACTCAATGGAGTTTAAGATCTCAAGAGAAAACATTCAATCGTTCGGCCAATTTGTGATACTTGCTTCAGGAAAGGATTCAGGCCGCCTACCGGATGTGCCAAAAAGCAGAAAAATATACCTGTGCTACCAATACGTGCTTGTACTCCATCAAAAACTAATACGCCTTTCATTCAGTCATTCTGGTTACATGTTAAATATCTTCCAATCTAGTTTAATTGATAGCAAAGCTAGTCTGAAAATTACCATGTAAAATAATTACCAAATCCAACAGATATTTAGATGAACAAACAGATGTCTGATGATGAAACACCGTTGTCTTTTAAAGGCCATATGCAAATTAAAATATTTGAAAATGCATCATCATTTGTGATTCTTCTTTTTTCCCATCTTCCTGAGCCGACATTTATCTAAATTCGTCCGAGAAACTAAAGAAAGAAAAAGAAGTGGCCTTACTTATGTACACGTGTGTATTAGCGTCCCGATCACGTGTTGCACGCAATTCGCGTGTAGACGAGTGTGCCTAAAAAGTTAATATCAAAAAGTGAATCGGTGCTTCTAGGTGTGTTCAAATGAATGGAATTAAATATGTGTTTAGTGCTTCGTAAATGATTGAAGAAATCATTTAAGCTTGTGAATAAAGTGTTAAAATTAAGGAATTAATTATTTGTTAAGTGATTCATAATTAAGTTCATTCAATTATATGGATTTTATATTGCGTCAACATTATTTCAATTATGTTGTGATGCCCGACTCATAATGATGGAGGAAAACCACATACATAACTGCTCATAAGGGCTGGTCAATCCGGATAGAAACATCGGCATTCCGTAAGTCATTTGGGAGACTGTCTCCCTAAGATATCGAAATTCTGTCATCGGAATGCGTAGTTTAAAGATGTAGAAAAATCATGTCTGTGTGTGTGTGTGCATAGTCTTAGAGTGTTCAAATGAATGGAATTGGTGTGTATAGTGATTCGTGATTAAAGAAATATTAATATGTGCATAATATATTCGAATGAATGGAATTAATTATGTGTTAAGTGATAAGTGATTACAGAAAGTATTTGGGATCCGAAAATACTTTACATACCTTACAGATGAAAGAAAAGAAAAGAAAAAAAGTAAGTGTTCAAATCCATGCATTATTTATGGTTCAACGGTGTTACCTTCCTTTCAGTTTTGAGAATCAACCGCTGTAAGTGAACATAGGTTTGTTTTAGGATATTGAAATGATTTTTACTTTCTCTAAGTCGTTAAGTAGCGTAGGGCACGCATTTGTCGTTGAAAATATATGCATCAGGATCGATGCTTTAAATATTCTAAAGCAATACACCAGGAGCACTGCCATTGCAAGTTGCCCAACAGATCTTGAAGTATACCAGGGTTCATTACAAAACTTAAATTATGTGTGATTCACGTGTATAGAAGGACTTACTATTGTCTTGTGTATAAACCCAAGTATCTTCAAAAGTCTTTACTTCTTATACTGATAGATGGAACTAAGCATTAACAATTTCTTAACCCATAGGCCTATATTAATTCTATGGTGGCATTTAATAAAAAGATTGTCTACAGTGTTATGAGTAGACGAGCCTATGGTCTACAGTAATTTTGAGCAGGCACTCTCGCCTGACATCTAATGGAAATTGTATACATGCATGCAGAGTTCTTGTATTGTTTGAATTGGTCTAACCTAGGAGATGGGAGTTCGATTAGCGTTGGTCCACAGTCTTTGGTTCTAAGTAAGCATTCAGATATCATATTCCAGATGACTGGTCTCGAAGGCTATGACTATTTTGACTCAATGACTGACGCCTTCGGTAGCGAAGCACGATACATGTCCAAATGATGAAAAAAGCTTCGTTCACGGATCATTATTGAGACTATCAGATATCACAGCTGTGATATTTTT